>JAXRKP010000147.1:272500-290000 GCA_037039925.1 Doris montereyensis | reverse complement strand
AAAGATAAATGTTGATGTCACTTGGATCGAGGAGGACATATCTGAACCTCATCAGATAAGGAAAAAATCCAGATTAATGACACGACACCCTTACGTTGCCACCCATTTTACACCGTATGTCTTTGCCATTGCCACCCATTTTGGCTGAAATCCTTAGAAATGGCTCCTAACAGGGGAAACAAAATTCTCTTATTCAAATGAAACTTTAAGGTTATACTTATGGTAGATTGTGCTACAAGATTAAATATTCACAATATGCAAATGAGGTCATGTGACCATGGCAGCCATCTTGAATTTTGAAAAATTATGTTGTTTTGGTCATATGTCAGTGAAAATGACAGTTTATGGTCACAAAATACACCATTGTGAAGCATATTATGGTCTAATCGGGATTTGTGAATTGTATTGTAATGTGAGGAAGAAGGAGAAAAGGAAAGAATTGGACAATAATGGGGAAAAATACAATTAATGTTGCATGGCAAACACAAATAATGCAAATATTAAGAAAAATGCACAAAATGAAACAAAAATAAAAAATTTTAACATATTTTGCTGAGCTGCCTTTTTTTTTTTTACCTAAGTCTTCTATTCTTGTGTTGTCTGTGGTTGTGCGTCATATTTGTCTCTAATTTTCAATTATTCCCAATGCCAGGCACTAGCGTCAACAGTGCCACGCCCTCTTTTTTATTTGTGCTCTCTCTCGAAGAACCTCTTGAACGGAAAAAATGCATTCACTAACAGTAGTCTATTACGATGGACGGGAAACTACTCTACATAACAATTTACTTCGTTTTATTTTATGTTCGGCCTTTTTAGTGGAGCTGGTCAAGTTTCGACAATACAAATGTCAATCGGAAGTTTCGATTATAATCAAACACGGCAACGTAAGGGAAGGAAACTCTCTACTCTCACGGGTGGCATAAAGGAACAACACACTGGTCTCCTGTCACAACGAAGAACTCAATATTGAGGTACCATTTTTTATTCTGAATTTAGAATCCAGATCGTATCCGCAATTATTTTAAATGTCTCATGTGTCGGCGTAGATTTTGAGAAAGGTTGATTTTCAATAATTTTAAAAGCTTTTCTTGCAAACATCAATAGAGAACACGATATTGACTCCAAAAAAGGCTCTAATCTACATTGATATCTATTGTTGTTAAAATTTTCAGTAACACCTGTTTCCAAATAAAATATGTAGGCTGAACTTAAGTTTTTTTTGTTGGCTGTCGGTTGGGAATACTAATTTTTCTTATTCCCAGCCGTCTTGGGAATACTTCCTTTCGTTCTTTATCATTTCATTCTACCTTATGGTGTATGGGTTTAGATGCCAAATGATCTTTCTCCAGGTTGCCCTGTCCTGACATTTTCTGTTTCCTTCTGTGAAAGTTAAATTTCTTTGCTCCAATGCTTCTTTTACATGTTCTTCCCTTTGTCTCCGAAGTCTGACTTTTGGTCTTTTACCTTGGGTTTTAGCACTGTATACTGATTTAGCTATTCTATTGTCATTCATTCTGTTTACATGCCCAAACCATCTCGGGTTGATTCATTTCTATCTTACTTTTTATGCCCTCTGCTTTGGTTTGATCTCTTATCGTTGTGTTTATGATTTTGTCTCTTTCAGTTTTTCCTTCTACTCTTCTTAGATATTTCATTTCAGCTACTTGTACTGTATTCTATTCCCTATTGTCTAAGTTCCATGTTTTGTTGCCAAAGAGGAGAGTAGGAAAATAAACTGTGTTGTATACTGCTATTTTGGTTTTTGTTGACAATTTTTATTTACCAATAAATGCCTTTCCTAAATGGTTATATATATTGTCGCTTCCTTTTGGATTCTCTGGCTGATTTCTTCTCTTATTTTTTCCCTCTGAGTTAATCATTGACTTACTTGACTTATACCCGTGTACCCCTCCCAAGTGGCATAGGTCGCCAATGAGATCTCTCCACTTCATTCTGTCCTGCGCTACCATCTGTCTCGTTCCAGGAAAGACCCAGCTGTCGAGCTTCCTGCAGGATTGACCTCCTCCATGTTGTCTTTGGTCTCCTCGAGCTCTCTTCCCTTGTGGATTCCATTTTAATGCCTGACGCGTTATGTTTTCTTATGATTTTTTAAAGGTGTGTCCAAACCATCACCATTTCCTTCTCTTAATCTGTACTTTTGTCGGTTCTTGATATGTCTTTTCCCAAGTTCTTCGCTTGTAGTTTTATCATACCTTTTTGATGTGTACGATTTGTCTCAGGAATCAGTTAATAAATGTCTGAAGTTTTCTTGTGGATGTTATAGTGGTGCGCAATGTTTCACAGGCATACCGAAGGACTGATTTTATGTTTGTGTTGAAAATACAGATTATTTTTTTTTAGGGGTGCGGTCTGTGAATTCCAAAATTAGGGTCCTAAATGCTGTTGTCGCCTTCCAAATTCCCTCTTGTTTTGCTTACGACACTGCCCAAATATGTGAACTGGCCGACATCTTCTAATTCCATTCGATCAAGTGCGATATTGTTATTATTCAAGTTATCAATTCTGAGAACTTTAGTTTTCCTTTGTTTATATTCCTTGTTTCCGTGCTTCCTTGACCATTATGTTTATTTTTTTTCATCGATATCGTTATATCTATGAGAGAGAAGTAGCACACGCTAAGATTGATTACGTCATGGGTTTTCACTTACTACGGGAAATCCCCTTCAGAGCTACAAGTAATTGTGTTACATTACTCCCTCCTGAACACGATTATTTACCAAAGAACCGTTGCATGAACTCCGATAGAAAATTACCATTACATTAACAGCAAATACTCGTTCGCATTCAACCACTATTCTTACATAGGATATATGAGCCGAATACTTGACATCTCAAATCGCAATAACAAGGTATGTGAACATTATATAGAAACGTCTTCAAATCATGAGACAATGGCATACAGTAAAGTACTTAGTATTTCAAATAGTCAACACACACAAATACGTGCATATAACTCACAACCTTGTTACTATATTACACATAAGCAATAGAATGTTTCAAACCATGAAATCATATCAAAAGCTGAGAAATCTCAAAGTCTCAAATAATAAATATATGCAAATGTATCCAACTAATTGTCACATAATGACATCTTACATCATATAAAATTTGCTCTGTGACTTCAAAGAGAAATGAACAATAACAATTCAAAATTCAGTTTAATCTCTTACCAATGTCATCCTTCAAATATAATTAGAAAACTATTCATCCAGTCACATAAGAATATCAAGTACACCACCCGACTTAAGAAATCAGCCCCAACATTATCCTTTCCTTTAACATGTTGAATCAAAAAGTTATAGTTCTGCAAAAACAGAGCCCATCTCATAACTATAGGAGATGTGAACTTAGTAGTATGGATATACTCAAGAGGTCAGTTATCAGTCTGCAGTACAAATTGTCTACCATACAAATATAACTGAAACCTCTTGACAGCCCAAATAATTACAAAACATATCACGCTCTATCACTGAGTATCTTACTTCACATGGTAACAACTTTCTTATTCTACTTACAAAAGCAATCGGGTGTAAAACACCAGTATCCTCCTGCATTAAAGAAGTACCAATACCACGATCAGAAGCACCCGTACTTAAGACGAACTCTTCCTTCACATCAGGTAAATACAACACAGGTTTGGATACAACTAAACCTTTCAACTATAAATAAGCCTTTTCTTGAGGATCCTTCCATTCAATCACATAAGGTTAGCTCTTTCTCAACAAATCTGACAAAGGCACTGCAACAGCAGCAAAGTTAGGTATAAAATCCTGGTAATAGCCAATTAATCCTAAAAATGACTTGACTTGCCTCTTGTTGGTTGGTCTTGAGCGTCCCTCACTTTGGAGATGTTGTCCTAATGAAGTCCTACACCACCTTTCTTGAGTGAATATCCCACAACGTCGATCTCAGGGGCTCCCAACCCACACTTGGTTGGTTTCACTGTCAGGCCAGCTTCCTGCAGACGTCTGAACAGCTCCCCAAGGGTAAACATATGCTCCTCCCAAGTCTGTGTATGCACTAGTAGATCATACACTTAAGCCGTCACGTCACCAACTAAGTTTTGAAACACGTCGGAAGGATGGGCTGATGGGTGTGGATCGAATACGATGAGCTTGTTAAATCGCCGATAATCAACGCATATACGATCCATTCTATCCTTCTTTTTTTACTACCACTAAGGGCGAAGCATACAATAACGAATTTTTCCTGATGACTCCAAGATCTTCCATGGTTTGCAGTTCAGATTTCAACGTAAGGAACAGGATAGGGCCGTTGGCGAACTGGCACCTCCAAGGTTAAATCGATGCGGTGCTCCGTGAATTGACAACAGTTAGGCACATCTGAAAATGTATTCCTATATTGGCAGGTCAGTTCAAGCAAACGCTTCCGATCTTCCCGCATCAGGTTGTCTCCGAACTTCAGGTCTCAGTGAGATTCATGTTAACCCCTTGTTCCTAGATCAGTGAGGTCCTCTGCAGATGTTGCACTGTCATCGAAGTGGTTGTACTTGACTACAGCCACACCACTTCGATAGATTGAATCACTTGCCGCTGTCACTTCGTTGAAAACTTGCTTGTTATGCTCAAAACAACGGGATGGTGAAAACGCTCCACGTGAAACTCCTCCGGGCGTCGTATCGTCGATGCACGCGTCTACCGCTGGCGTCGTGCAGGCACCACCTTCATGAGTTTCATGGCGCCGCTGGAGTCCTTTGCAGCCACCATCAATGCCAGTCGACAGATATGCCTCCGTGATGTTGTCTTGCCGATGCTACATATGTTGCGCCTGTTTGTCTACCAAATGTGTCGACGTTTCCATCCGTTCGAGAAATAAAGCGCTTCAGCAAGTTTGCGTGAAGTGTCTTTATCTTGTTCTGTATCTTCATCATGTAGTCATTGAACCCAACCACTGCAAGGACATTTCGTTCGTAATGTAACAACAAATTATCCGCATCAGTTGATAAATGCACAAGTATTTTGTCACTAGGGGTGAACTTTCTCAGTTTTGCTCTTCTGTCGTAATATGTCCTCTGGCAACTCTAAAGGGAACGGCAAAATCTCACAACATCTCCTTCTACTCTAGGCCAGTAGAAATTACTGATGACTTTATCTTTCGTCTTCCGAATTCCTTGGTGTCTTCCCATTATAGAGTCATGAGCCTCCGTCATCACATAGTTCCACAAACTCCGTGGAAAAACTACCTGCCTCACACTTGTTCTTCAGCCGCCGTCCTCATTAATTCTCTACACGACACCTTGTCACTTTTTGAAGCGAGCAGTCTTCTTTCCTCTCGCTTTTGGCTTTTTTGGTATTGTAGCCTATGCCAGCTTCACTATCGCCTGGTCTTTCTCTTGGTGTCGAATCAGTTCCCTCCGATCAACGTCAACGTGCCTATCCACCTTAGACACCGGCAATACTGTACCCACCTTCCGGTTATCTGGATCGCCAGAATTCTTAACTCCATCCACGTTTCCGACAACTAAATCACATATGGCATCAGGGATACATAATGCTGTGACCTTTCCCTTCAGGTACGGTATCCTCATTTTGATTACTGTTTCCTCCGCCAGCAGCATCATATTATCAATTCTCGCTATAAAGCACTCCTTTCCAGTGAGCTTCTGATCTCTCACTGACCTTTGACGCACGACAATGCCTTCACATCCCGTGTCTCTCGAGACATCAACCTCCTGGTCTCCTATTAAATATCGCAATACTGTTAGCCTCGTATTTACAACAGGTCTACTCTTGTTGAAATTCCGCAATTTGTTACTACGGGCATGCTCAGCTGCATTATCCCGTCCATAATCTCGGCTCTGATGTTCATCATTGCGTCCTCCGTCGAATCGCCATCATTCGACACTGCCTCTGCGGGCCTCATTATCACTTCGGTGCGATTCCATTGCTTCTGATTCCATGCCTCACAGTACCTTACCGTATGGCTTTGTTTTCCACACTTATAACGCTTGACCGGGCAGTGCACAGGTAAGCACCTGTCTGGGGAGTAGATGATCCCACCCTCCACGAGTGTCCTGCTGCCTTGCAGACAGGTCTTGGCTGACCAAAGGCTAAGGGAGTTAACCCTGAAAGAAAACAACCTGCTGCCTTGCAGGCCGGTCTTGACTGACCAAAAGGCTAAGGGAGAACCCTGACAGAAAATAACAACATGCTGCCTTGCAGGCTGGTCTTGATTGACTAAAGGCTAAGGGAGTTAACCCTAACAGAAATAACAAGGCCTGGTATGGGGCCTCAAGGTGGCAGCCCCACCTTCTACCTAGGGTACAGTGGGCTAATCCTCTGCTTATCCAAAACAACCTGATTGAAAGTAGTATATACAATGATATACCCGGCTTGAACTTTCGAAGACGACTCTAGTAAAGAACACGGACTGTAATTTTTGGAACATGGAATGTTAGGGCAATTAATGGAAAGGAGTTAGAATTAGCTGAAGAAATGACAAAATTCAAAGTAGACATTTTGGCTATTACAGAAACAAAGAAAAAAGGATAAGGAATAGAAAATGTAGGACCAAATCATACTTTAATGTTCTCAGGAGTAGATTTCAAAGATAGAGCTAGAGCAGGAGTAGGCCTCCTAATGAATAAAAGGCAAGAGATGCTACTAGAAAGTTGGAAATGTGTAAGCCCACGATTATTAGAGGTAAATATTAAACCAAAAGGAAGAGAAATTAAATTATTAATAGCTTATGGATCAAACGAAGATGCCACCAAAGAAGAAAAAATAAATCTTCGAAAACGATTTACAAATAGCTGCAGAGAATCTCAAACCCAAACAGGAATTAATGGTTTTAGGAGATTTAAACGCTAGAGTAGGCAACAATGTAAAAACATCAGGAGGAGTAATAGGTAAAGAATGAGAGACAACAACTTCTCCAAATGAAGAGAGACTAATAGATTTTTTGCCTAAAGAATAACATGAAAATAGCTAACACATTTTTTCCTCATAAAGATATCCACAAATATACAAGAGTAAATGAAGACAGATGTGAAAAGTCAATGATAGACTACATAATAGTTAGCAGTTCCTTTTTTTACAGTACAATGGATGCTAGAGTAAACAGAGGAGCAAAATATTTAGTGATCATCACCTATAGATAGCCAAAATGAGATTATTAACTGAAGAAAACAAACAGAAAAGGAAAGAGAAGAAAGCTGCTAAACTCAAAATACAAGAACTAAATAAACCAATAGTAAAACAAATGTACCATTCCAGGACAAAAAGATCCATAAGTAAAAGGCAGATGGATCTGAATGAAAGCACAATAGAAAAAACAAATGGCAAATCTGTGGTAGGAAACAAATTAAAGGAGATAAGAAAAGAACAGCATGGTGGAATGAAGACTATCAAACAAAAGAAAGATGCGTGGAAGAAATACTTGCAAACAAAGAGACCAGAGAATAGGATAGATTACGTAAATAAAAGAACTATCGCCAAAGAGGAAGTTAGGAAAGCAAAACAGGATCAGTGGAAAGAGTTTGGACAAAGACTTCAAGAAAGCTATCAAGGAAATCAAAAACTGTTCTGGGGAGCAATGAAGAGCATGAAAAAGACCAAAGCATGCCCAATACGACAAGTTAAGAACGCCAAAGGAGAAATAATGAAAGGAGACAGCGAAATCATGGAAACATGGAGGAAGTATTTTCAACAATTACATAATCCATCCAGAACATATGAAACAAGGAGTACATATCAATTATTAAGAGTAACAAATAATGGAGATGAGACAGCTGAAGATGTAGATATCTCAATGGAAAAACTTCAAACAGCTATAAGAAAAGTGAAATTAGGAAAAGCCCCAGCAGCAGATCAAGTTTATCCAGAAATGATTAAAAACCAAGGGAGAGAGGCAGATAAACTACTACATGCAATATGTCAAACAAGCATGGAAGTCCAAACAGGTGCCAGATGATTGGAAAAAGGGAACGGTAGTACCAATACATAAGAAAGGATCAATTATGGAATGTTCAAACTATAGAGGGATATCACTACTTAGCGTACCAGGAAAAGTGTATGCCAGTATTCTGGAAATGAGACTAAGGAAAAGAATAGAGGATCAGAATGAAGAACACCACAGTGGATTTAGATCAGGAAGAAGTGTACAAGATCACATATTTACAATTAGACAAATAATAGAAAAATTCCTTGAGAGAAACATTGACTTGCACTTGTGTTTTATTGACTTAGAAAAGGCATTTGATACTGAGGAGGGACGAACTATGGCATTCTTTAAAAGAACACAATGTAGAGCAAAATTTAATAGAAGCCATTAAAAGTTTTTACAATAAACCAACATGTGCAGTGAGAGTAGCTGGAAATGTATCTGAAGAATTTGATGTAGATATAGGAGTAAGAAATGGTTGTATCCTTAGTCCTCTGTTGTTTATCACATTTATGGATTCAATCACAAATGCATCCTCAAACATGAAGAAATTGAATGTAGGTATGTGGAAGCTCAAACCAGTAAATGTATCAATGCTTTCATTTGCTGATGATTTAGTTCTGTTTGGAAAATCAGAAAGGGACCTTCAGTCGAATATCAAGATTATGAACAATGAACTAAATAAAAGAGGAATGAGAGTAAATGCAAAGAAAACCAAAACAATGCTAGTAACTAGGGAAGCTAAAACACAAAATCTTAAATTGGGCAGGAGAATTTAGAACAAGTTCAAAGCTACAATTACCTATGAGTAATGCTTAACTCAGAGGGAAAACTAAGAGAATAAATCAGCCAGAGAATTCAAAAGGCAAGTGCAATATATAACCATCTAGGAAAGGCATTTGTAGGTAAGCAAGAATTGTCAACAAAAACCAAAATGGCAGTATACAATACAGTTTATTATCCTACTTTCCTCTATGGCAGCGAAACCTGGACCTTAGATAGTAAAGAATACAGTAGAGTACAGGCAGCTGAAATTAAATATCTAAGAAGAGTAGTAGGGAATACTAAAAGAGACAAAATCAGAAACAACAATAAGAGACCAAACCAAAGCAGATAGCATAAAAACTAAGATAGAAATAAATCGAGATGGTTTGGGCATGTAAACAGAATGAATGACAATAGAATAGCTAAATCAGTATTCAGTGCTAAAGCCCAAGGTAAAAGACCAAAAGGAAGACCTCGGAGAAAGTGGGAAGAAGATATTAAAGAGGCATTGAAGCATAGAAATGTTACTTTTTTGGAAGGAAACAGAAAATGCCAGGACAGGGTATCCTGGAGAAAGATCATCTCGGGTATCAGAACCCATACACCGAAAGGTAGAATGGGAAACTGATGAAGAAAGAAAAGAAAGAACTGTATAATAATGTCTTAACTCTTGACTGAGATCTCGAGAGCTAAATCAATAGCTTATCAATACTATACAACTCTCTTTCAGATGATATAAAAAAATTGACATTTAACACATTATCAGTTATTGTTTTAGATTTATAATGCGTAGATATATCTACATAATAATAGTCTTCTTTAAAGTTCTTTCTTTCTTTCTATATCAGTTCCCAGTCTACTTTTCGGTACATGGGTTCAAATGCTCGAGACAATCTTTCTCCAGGATGCCATTTCCTGTCATTTTCTGCTTCCTTCCGTGAAAGTTAAATTTCTGTGCAATTATGCCTCTTTTATATCTTCTTCCCACTTTCTCCGAGGTCTGCCTTTTTGTCTTTTACCTTGGGCTTTATCACTGTATACTGATTTGACTATTCTATTGTCGTTCATTCTGTTTACATGCCCAAACCATTTCAATTGATTTATTTCTATCTTAGTGTTTATGCCATCTGCTTTGGTTTGATCTCTTATTGTTGTGTTATTGATTTTGTCTCTTTTTAGTTTCCCCTCCTACTCTTCTTAGATATTTCATTTCAGCTACCTCGTACTCTACTGTATTCTCTACTGTCTAAGGTCCAGGTTTCGCTGCCATACCGGAGAGTAGGATAATACTGTCATTTTGGTTTTTGTTGACAATTCTTGTTTACCTACAAATGCCTTTCCTGGATGATTGTATATTATCGTTGCCTTTTAAATTCTCTGGCTGATTTATTCTCTTCTTTTTCACTCTGAGTTAATCATTACTTCTAGGTAAATGTAACTTGTTCTAAATTCTTCCTGCGCAACATAAGATTTTGTTTTTTTAGCTTCCCTAGTTACTAGCATTGTTTTTGTTTTCTGTGCACTTACTCTCATTCCTCTTTTTATTTAGTTTATTTTTCATCATGTTGATAATCGACCTGGTCACTTTCTGATTTTCCAAACAGAACTAAATCATCGGCAAATGAATTGTGCTTTCACATACCTACATTCATTTTCTTCATTTTTGAGGATGTCTTTGCAACTAAATTCATAAATATCATAAACAAAAGAGGACTTATGTTACAACCCTGTCTTACTCCTATATCTACATCAAATTCTTCAGATACAATTCCAGCTACTCTCATTGCACATGTTTCTTTAAAGTAATGTTTTCTATTATTTGTCTAATTTTAAATGTGTGGTCTTGTACACTTCTTCCTGGTCTAAATCCAATTTGGTGTTCGTTCTTCAATCTGATCCTCTATTCTTTTCCTTAGTCTCATTTCCAGTATCCTGGCATGCACTTTTCCTGGTACCCGTCAGCTAAGTAATGATATCCGTCTATAATATGAGCGTTCTATAATTGATCCTTTTTTATGTATTGGTACTACCATTCCCTATTTCCAGTCGTCTGGCACCTGTTTAGACTTTCATGCTTGTTGGCATATTGCATGTAGTAGTTTGTCAGCCTCTCTCCTTGGGTTTTAATAATTTCTGGATAGACTTGATCTGCTCCTAGGGCTTTTCCTAATTTCACTTTTCTTACAGCTGTTTGGATTTCTTCCATTAATATATCTACATCTTCAGCTGTCTCTTCTAGATTACTTGTTACCCTTACTAATTAATCTTTACTCCTTGATTCAAATATTGTCGGGGGGGGAGGGGGGGGGGGGTATGTAATTGTTGAAAATATTTTCTCTATGTGTCCATGATTTCGCTGTCTACTTTCATTATTTCTCCTTTGGTATTTTTAATTTGTCGTATAAGGCATGTTTTGGTCTTTCTCATGCTCTTCATTACCCCCAGAATAGCTCTTGATTTCCTTGATAGCTTTCTTGAAGTATTTGTCCAAAGTCTTTCCATTGCTCCTGTTTTGCTTTCCTAACTTCCTCTTTTGCAATAGTTCTTTTATTCACGTAATCTATCCTATCCTCTGGTCTCTTTGTTTGTAAATATTTCTTCCAGGCATCCTTCTTTTCTTTGACTTTCTCATTCCACCATGCTGTTTTTTTTCCTATCTCCTTTAATTTGTTTCCTACCACCGACCTTGTCATTAGAACTTGGGGGTTTATAAATTTTCCACTCTTCTTCTTTTGTGTTGTCATTCAGATCCATCTGCCTTTCACTGATAAATCTTGTTATCCTAGATCGGCATATCTCTTTTACTATTGGTTTAGTTAGTTCTTGTATTTTGAGTTATGTAGCTTTCTTCCTTTTCCTTTTCTGTTTGTTTTCTTCATTCAGTAATCTCATTTTAGCAATCACTAGATGATGATCACTAACTATCTCTGTTCCTCTGTTTACTCTTGCATCCAATGCACTGTAAAAAGGCAGCTGCTGACTATTATGTAGCCTATCACCATTCACACCTGTCTTCATTTTCTCTTGTATACTTGTGGATATCTTTATGAGGAAAAAAGTGTTGGCTATTTTCATGTTATTCTTGAGGCAAAAATCTGTGTGTTAGTCTCTCTCCATTTCGAGAAGCCGTTGTCTCTCCTTCTTTACCTATTACTCCTCCTGACGTTTCTACATGGTTGCCTACTCTAGAGTTTAAATTTCCTAAAACCATTAGTTCCTGTTTGTGTTTAAGATTCTCTGCAATTATTTGTAAATCGTTTTCGAACATATCTTTTTCTTCTTTAGTGGCGTCTTTGTTTGGTCCATAAGCTATTAATAATTTAATTTCTCGTCTTTTGGTTTAATGTTGACCTCTAATAGCCGTGGGCTTATAAACTTCAACTTTCTAGTAGCTTTTCATGCCTTTTATGCACTAGGACGCCTAATCCTACTCTAGCTTTAGATCTATCTTTGACATCTACTCCTGAGAAGATTAAAGTATGATTTGGTCCGACATTTTCTATTCCTTGTCCTTTTTCTTTGCTTCTGTAATGGCCAAAATGTCTACAGATAACGGGAGGAAAAATCGATGCAGTAGCAGTTGATGCATGAAACATAGTTAGTTACATTTTTGGACGACGTTAACATATCCCCTAGAGCTGCTAATGTGCTATGGACGTCAATTATGCGTTTAGCTCCTACTGCCAATGACTTCCCATAATATCGGTGGCAACTTCTTTTGTTAGACTGGTTTTTTTTACTAATGTGCTATTCATTGTAATAATTGTTTGTATAGTGACAGCAGAGGACGTACGCGCTGACTTAAACACTTAAAAATATATATCTAAACATGTGAATAAACATAAAGGACTAGATTTATTTAGATACACATCATAAAATTGAGCAAAGATAGTTGCTATGGCATCTTCGATACCCCTATGTGTGTCATTTCGTGACAGCCGGGAGAGCAGAACGCTAGATCTACTTATTCTTAAGTGCTTACAGTTTTACCCTTTCGAACTTAAGGAATCTTGATTGTTCAAGTTCAACTGTGTTGCCATAGATTAATTAATAATTGAAATGTTTATATCCCTCTTATACTTATACATAAAAATGTTGTATCCCCCTTTGTCTAGATCTATTTATATTAAGTTCTAGTTCTGGATGAAGATGTCCTTCTGGCCGACGAACGAGTTGAAAGAAATGGGACACGGACAAAAATAATAAATTCGGACTAGATCTAGTAGTAAAGTTGAGATATTTAATAGTTTGTTAAAGAATTTGAGATTTGAAAAATTGACTCCACAAAATTCTTAATTATATTTTATGACTCTATCAAAATGTAAAACTACAGGAGCGTTTAGCTGGTTTCAGGTATTCCCGATTAGACCACGTGATTGGCCGTGTAACACTAACACGTTTGCGTCGCCGCATTTCCTCAATGCAAAATCCAATAATTATTAATACTTCAACATAGAATGTGAGACTGTGCATCCATGTACTCAGTGACAACAAAGAAAATAGATAATATATTAATCTTGTTAAGCGCCAGTCAATAAGTTATAAAAATAGGAACACGTAGAATGTTATGTACTACAACTCCATTATTTCTAGTTTTTGTTTTTATCATTACTGGTTGTCATCCTGTTCCTTCTTCTTCTCTTATTATTATAATAATCATCACCACACATGTTGGCATTATTTACAGTAATAGAATAATTATTAACAAGAGTAGAAAGTGTTTAAAGTGATAAGGCATCATAATCATAAGCACCACAGTCCACACTATGTGTATGCAGAACCTCTACGTTTTCCATCTATCTCAGATATGTAGGCTTAATCTTTGCAAGCTCTCATTGACATTTGAACTCCAAATCCCCAGCTTTCAAGGCTCTTCTTCAGGAGTACTGTCATGCTCCATCCTCAACAAAGATACAGAGTTGTTGTACTGTCATACTCCATTCTCAACAAAGATACATAGTTGTACAGTCATACTCCATCCTCAACAAAGATACAGAGTTGTACAGTCATACTCCATCCTCAACAAAGATACAGAGTTGTACAGTCATACTCCATCCTCAACAAAGATACAGAGTTGTACAGTCATACTCCATCCTCAACAAAGATACAGAGTTGTTGTACTGTCATACTCCATCCTCAACAAAGATACAGAGTTGTTGAATGTCTCGCTCAGAGCATACTCAATTGAACTTTCTTTAATAATTCCATGGTTTTATCCAGTTTCAGTGCTTTATGTTTTCATAGAGTAGTCAAATTAACATATAGAACATGACTACGGCCTTTAGTTTTCAACAAACGTTTATTTGCATAGAAAAATTGTGGCAAAGCAGGAAAGATTAAGTAGTTTCTAAGAGATAAAACATACATTTTATAAATTTCAATCTCATCAGCATCAATTAAGTACACTTTCTTTTACCTCATCTGTCAATGCTTTTTCACTATGAAGTATGATAAAAAATTAGGAGAAGAAAAGGTAATTATATCAAAAAAGAATGTGAACACAATTTCTTCAGATTCTTTATAAAATTTGGTATTATTAAAAATGTCTCTAATTAACACTTAAGAGTGAAAATTTCATTGAAATATACTTGACACAAAGTCAAGATAATACTTAATTTTCTTCCCGTTTCAACATGATTAAAATGAAGTAATATTTTGGTCACACAATAGCTAAATATCTGTTGCAAGAAAGTTTAAGTTGCCTTGAATTCTTTTTTTCATCTATCACCACAACGTTTAGCACCAGTAAGTTTTAGAAACAATACCTCAATTGATTTGTTAGAAAAATCATGTGACAGACAACAAATAGCAACTGTTACAAGACAAAATCTTCTTATCGCTTAAATGATTTGATATAACATGAGTAAAATAGCTATTAAAAATTACATTTATCTTAAATAAAATCCCATCAGAAACACTTTGGAGTACGGTACAAAGAACTTACAAAAATAGTTATCAGTTTTGAAAGAGCTTACATTTTTAGTTTCATTTATTCAAATTTGAAAGAGATGATAAGTAAATTCATAAATAATTTAAACTTTCAAAGCCAGAAGAAAATGATAGTATTTACAGACATTGATTATAGTGAAAGAGCAAATTCTGTATTATTATATTAATTTGTTTCTTTTTTTCTATAAGTAGGCACTAAAAAGAAAGATGGCAAGTTAGAGGACATGAAATCACAGCATTGTCAGACTGTCTGGTTTGGCTTGGCCCTCTCCTTCTAGTTGCTGCTCTTGATCCCTGCAATTAACATACATAGAATAAGACAAGTAGAAAAAGTGCAAAATTTTACAAGAGAAGCAAACCATAAATAAAGGAAATAGGATTTTTTCTACGTACAGTAACATGGATAAAATGTTGTTGATTCAAATTATTGTTTTATTGCTGCAAATAAATTGTTTCATTTATATATCAAAGAAACACCCTAAAAACACCAGAAAAAATCAATTGTATAATAAAATTATATTTAAATTGAAAATACTTGTTGAGTTTTCTCCCTGTTTTTTGTTTGTTTGTTGAGAAAAAGATACATTATGTAAAATGTTCTGACGGATTTCAACACTTACATCTGATAAATTGGATTGACAGCTGCAGCCACTCTAGGATCATGACCTGTGTGTTGCACTTTTTCCAGACCGCTGTCGTCAAGAGTCATTCAATTTCACCATAGTCAGGGATGGCCTCATCAGGGGGAACATACATGTTTAAACTCTGTGACATTTTTAATAAAGTAATTTTTTAACTCTGACAACATAATATGTCTAAATATACATCTGAATAATAAATTATTTTACACCAGCGTAAGCTTATTTAAGTGGAATCAATATCTATTAGTTCTATTGGCTTCCTAATGAAATGCATCACAGATAAAACCAGTTTCATAAATTGAATTGGAGAATATAACAACAGCCTGCATAACATATTGTTTTAGAGTCAAATGACGTCTTTGTCTCCATAAGCTTAATTCATATCCTTGGAGTACTTTTGAATTTAATTCAGTTTCCTCTCAAGGTTTAAATGTCTTAGCAACTTTACAAGCTAGCAGCTGAATAAATACTAGGTCACAATGGATATAAAAAAATGAGGTTCCAGAAAACATGAAATTAAGTTATTTACATGACAACTCAATTTTTTTGTACCTAATAGTCTGTGTGCGTAAATTTTTGGTGGTGTGCAAAAGTTGAAAAAAAATCCCAATTTTGGGCAAATAAATAGATTTTTATTTTGTGCGTGCTGTTGTTTTTCATTGATGTGCGTAGACCAGACATTTCTCTACCGTACTGCGTGTCCCTTTTCTCCTCGGTGTGCGTGTGCACAGCTTAGAAGGAACATTGGACATGTCACAATAATGATAACAAGCATGGTATTACTATTACTATTAGAAGACAAGGGAAATAACGATATTGTGTGACCTTTCTCCAGGACATTTGCTTCTGTATTGCAATGTTGATGTCAAATGCAAGGGTTGTAATTCACTATATGAATAACATTAGAGTCATTATTCTCAAGATGGAAAGTGACAATGCTTGCTCTTGAAATACTTATTATTATTCAACTTGTTTATAGCTCAGACTCAGAGTCAAATTTCATGGTTTCCATCAAAAAGTGATTATAAGTTCAGATCTTCATTTCATTGAAGAAAAAATCAGTAAAGGGTCATTGAGTAAAAGATTTAAGTGCATTTAGGTTCTTTTGTATTCCTTTCCTATTAAATTGGCATTCTTGTCTTAATTTTGAGAAGGGCTATAATGTTAACTTTTTGTCCCAGTACCTGTGTTTCATATTCTTTCAAAAATCCTGCTGGTTCGGGAAAATCTGGATTGTCATACGATGCATCATAGAGTCGGTATTGATGAATGAACTTCATGTACCTTTAGACAGAATACACACGTTTTTCATGACATTTGAAAAGAAATCTAAATATTGAAACAACCTCATTGTATTAATATCATCTTAGATTAGACTTTAAAAGTGAAAACAAAATGTTTTCCACTTAAAATCTTTAACAGAACATAATTCAAAATAAATACTTCTCTGTGATTCTATGTATTGTGAGAGAAGCTTCCACATGAACAAAAAGTTAACTGATCATACTTAGAAATTATCAATGCATTGGTCAATATAGTGCAAATTCAAGAAAAAGAAAAGTATAATAAAAACATATATAACATGTATATATCTTGTCCATCCAGGTTGTCAGTCAAGTTTTGAGTTGGATAAACTAAAATTGGTTGGCATGAACTGAATTGAGTTGAGCTGATTTATGTCAAAATTGATATATGTATAATAATATATTATGCTAGGTTGGCTTAGTCTGAGTAAAAATATAAATGAGTTGGCTAAACTCACCTGATTGCTTTAAGTTGAATTAACTATAAAGATTGAACTGAGTTACTTTGATTGATTTTGAGTTGGACTGAACTGAATAGGATTCATATTGGTGGAATTATGGTGGATTGGGTTTCATTTGATTGTGCTGAGTAAAAGCAAGGTGAGTGTAACTGAGCTGGGTTGGATGAGCTACACTGTAAGTGTAAGAAAGCTGAAGCAATTGAATTACCTTGAATATGTGAAGACTAAGACAATTATTCCAACAATGCACAAGAGAATTATGATGGCAGCCAATGCAATGAGAGCAGCCCATGGATCATCCATCCACCAAATGTATGACTTAACAAAAATGAAAACTTATGACAAACATTATATTGGCCACCTAGTAACGTATGTATTATATATAATGAGATTATGCAATTTCCAAAGACATGTTTACGCATTTTGCAAATCAAATGTGCAAGAAAAAACAGTGCGT
>JAXRKP010000147.1:262500-267500 GCA_037039925.1 Doris montereyensis | reverse complement strand
TGTCTATTGCTGTCACTGTTATAAAAGGTGTATTAAGACTACCAGGCTCGTCTGTTGTCCCACTGTAGTTGGCAGCAGTAAAAACTGGTGGAACGGTATTGCGCTGTATTGTGATGGTCACCCTTGTAAAATCACCGCGGTGTTATTGCCCCGTCCTGGGCACGGACGAATAGCTGAAAAAAATTGAAAAGTATATCATCTGTTCTTTTAAAAACACAATATAGGTGTGTCATATATCATAACTTCAAAACAGATTAATGTAAAAACCAAGTTCTACTAAATGGGTTACGCCAGTTCAGTCTGTTATAGTTGGCACCTTACAAGATCAGACATATAGATCTAATAGAGGAGTTCAAAGAAAAGCAACAAAACAGATCGCAGGCATGAAGGATTTAATGCATAATGAAAGGCTGCGAAACTGAAATTGCCAACACTTAGTTATAGGAGAGTTTTGGGCGATATGATAGAAATGTACAAGATGGTAAATAACGTTTAAGATGAAAAAATAGGAAGCTTCATCAAAGAGCGTCTGATATTTCTGTATGAAAAGGTGCTGGAGGAAACAGAAATAAATTGTTTCATCGAAGGCAATAAGGGCGATATTAGACCTTCGGAAATACAACTGTAGTGCAAGAGGGGCATAAATTTGAAATGGTTTATCAGATAAAGTTGCATGCGCCAAGGCTCTAGATACATTTAAGAATAGGGTGAAATATTCTGGGGGAGGCAGGAAATAGTTTGTAGCTACATGTATAAGGCCATAATTGCCAAAAAGTTTTGAGAAAGATAACTAGGACATGAAAAGGATCATTAGAACCTGTGTTGGGAACTAACGCTAAGTATCACTAAGTAAGTAATTACCCACACTCCTCTCATAGAGATATTTACATCATTAAGATAATTAAAACAATATGTAATCAATCCAAAGTCCACAACAATATTATTTTAAAACTTGATGTCTGGTACATGTGAATTTTGAAATGTGAAATCATACTTCATATTCATCTGCTGCTTCAAGTCTTGTGAGTGTTTTGTCTAAGTAGATGTCACCATTTCTAGTACTGATTGTGAAAAAATCATTCTCAAAGATGCCTGAAGGACTTGTGGCTGTTTGATTCACTATGCTGTAACTGATAACACCACTTGTGCTCTGTGAAAGAAAAGTTATTTGAACTGTCATTATTTTAGTTGTAATTCAATATAGTCAATTAAAGGACAATGATATGTAAGTTTAAAAAATTGACATTTACTGCTATTATAATTTTTTTTTAAAGAATTGAATTTAAAATGGTTTATTTTTAACAGCTGAAAATGAGTTCTTAAATGAGTTATGAGGTCAAAACAATGACTTTGAAAACATATCCCAGCATCAAGGGAGCAGGGAAATCTATGAAATTTGATTTTACTGCCTAAAATGTCTTCAAGAAATGTGCCCGGAGTAAATTAAATCTGGCACAGCCAACCAATGATCAAGTGGTGGATTTGTGCACCCTTCCTTTCCTCCCACTCCCTTTTCTATTTCTACCAAAAAATATTGTTTTCAAATTCTCCTTCAATATTTGAATTCTAATATTTGGACCTTGATTTCTGAACAAATATTCTGCGTTAAAACCATTTTTCCACTGTAAAAATACGATCAAAGGTAGCAAAGATTTAAAGCTTTGAAAGATATTTAAACTGATAACAAAAGTAGTGTTGGGTTGGGCTCTAAAAAAGGGGTGGTAGCAGGGGGAGGTGGGGCAGGGTTTGTAGATATGAGTTTTTACTGTTTTGCATCAGAATTGAGCTTGTTTTTACTCCTTTACGATAGTAAAAGCAAAAAACATCTGTCACCATTAAAAGAGCTCACAGCTATTTTAATGTTGTTAAAAGGTTACTAAAGCAGATAAATCTATGGATTTCTTATTTCAATATTAGTAAATAATAATGCAGTCCTATCCTGAAAATAATATGCCTGCCTTACTTTGATCTGAACGAAACAGGTTCATAAAATGCAAAAGTACATTTTTTCTTTCTGACGACGCTATTTTATTTTCATGAACAGCTGTTAAAATTCTGTGAACTCTTTTAAAATCATACATTATAGTTGGTACTTACATTTGAAGGATCTGCATCAGTTGCCCTGACTGTGATAATACTCCTACTAACTTGATGATATTCAGATATGGTAGTCTGGTAGAAGCTGCTCTCAAATTTTGGGGCATTTGGATTCCTTAACACTACAATTGTAACAAAGACCACAGCCCTTCTTGAGGCAGGTTGTACATCACTGGCCTCCACTTGTAACTGAAAAGATAACCATTACGCCATGAAAAGTAAAAAATTGGATAAATTGAATTGAATTGAATTGAATTAAATGCATTTTTATTATCTAGGAAGGGAAAACATTTTTTGTTACAGTGAGTGCATGCAACGTAGAATACATTTTATTGTATATTACGAGTAATTTATTAACTTTTGCATAATAATATGATAACATAATACAATTATCATAGATCAATATAAGTATGACAGTGAAAACAACGATGACAGTCATAAAAAATGTGATCATGATGGTTTTGATGAGGATGAATTGACAACGATGCTGTTTGATGATGATGATGGTATGTGGTGATGATGATAATGATGATGATGATGACGACAATGTTAGTGATAAAGTACATTTGATACTATATTTTAACTTCACATATATGATATAGAAGCTCTTGGGGTATTTGCTTGTTTAGGTCTGTTTGAGTAAAGTACAAAGGAATTCTTTAATCTTTCAGTTTGACATTTGTGTGAGAGAAGTCCACCACTGCGAATGGATGTTGTATTGATTGTATAATGGGTGTCTTGTGTCTTCAAGGATGCTGTTTTCTTTTAACAGGCATTTTGTTTTGTAAATGTAAAATATTTTGAAATTTCAAAACAACAAAAATTTCCTTAGAAAATCAAACATCAGTGACTAGATAGTCAGTTAAATGTATTTTGTGATTTAATTCGTAACCCAATTTTGTTTAAGCTCTTCCTGAGAAGAAAAATAACAAAGTGAAAGGTACAATCTTACTTCATACTGGGCGTTGGAAACAGTCAAAACTGATACAGCGAGTGAAATTACTCCTGTGTTTTCATCTATGTTGAAGAAGAGGAATCTCTGTTGCCAGTATTTATGATCCTGTATCTGATGGTGTCCTAGGTAAAGGGGAAAGAAAGAAGTATAACTGCATGATATTGATCTTGAAAAGAGAATAATAATTATAATATGATTGATATTTGCAAAGCAGTCAATCTTCTTTATAATATTTATGTACAAACATGTATATCATATAAACTTAAAATTTGAGTTGTCTAAAGAAAATTTAAAAAACACGTAACCTGTATCAGAACTTATAAAACAAGAAAAAATCTCTAACAAAAATTTTCCTTATAATCTTATCACTAAAACTAAAATTTCCATCCCCTCCTCATTCAAAAAACAGCAACCCTATTATAATTTGTTATTATTATTATTATTATTATTATTATTATTATTATTATTATTACTATTACTATTACTATTATTATTATTATTATTATTATTATTATTATTATTATTATTATTATTATTATCATTATCGTTGTTGTTGTTGTTGTTGTTGTTGTTGTCGTTATTCTTCTTCTTCTTCTTCTTCTTTTTCTTCTTCTTCTTCTTATTCTTATTATTATTATTATTATTATTATTATTATTATTATTATGGTCTTTGTTATATTATTATTATTATTATTATTATTATTATTATTATTATTATTACTATTATTATTATTATTATTATTATTATTATTATTATTATTATTATTATTATTATTATTATTATCATTATTATTATTATTATTGTTGTTATTATTATTGTTATTATAATTACAATTATTATTGTTATTATTGTTATTATTATTATTATTATCATTATTATTATTATTGTTGTTATTATTATTGTTATTATAATTACAATTATTATTGTTATTATTGTTATTATTATTATTATTATTATTATTATTATTATTATTATTATTATTATTATTATTATTATTATTATTATGATTATTATTAATATTATTATTATTATTATTATCATTACTATTATATTATTATTATTATTATTATTATTATTATTATTATTATTATTTATTATTATTATTATTATTATTATTATTATTATTATTATTATTATTATTATTATTATTATTATTATTATTATTATTATTATTATTTTTAGTATTATTACTATTATTGTTATTAGTATTAGTATTAGTCACTGGCTGACATCAAAGACAGCTCATGTAATCAATGATTGACACAATTATCCAGGATTTTAATGTTCTGCTGTACTTTTGACAATTCTAAATAATGTATTAATCAAAAATGTTAAGGGGGTATTACTGAATTTTCATTTTTTCCCCTAATGCATTTTTGGCTAATTTTTTCCTGCCAATGTGTTGCTTGCATCTAAGTTACTAGATCTATGTAAATGTAAAAAATTTGGGGAAAAATTGTTCGGTTGCCATGGTAACGGCGGCCATGTTGAATTTTGATGCCGAAATTTAAAATCTTAAAATCTTAAAAAGTATATGGGCTAGCAATGAAATTCTTTTTCAGACATATTCTTTAAACCCTTAAATAAGGAGTAAGACATATTTAATTTATCTCAGCTGTTTTTAAATGGGCTTAAAAAAATCAGTATTTTATTAAAAAATAACTATTGATAAATTTTGTAATATTTCGATTTTAAAGGTGCACAAAAGATATGAAAATCAAAATAAACCAGTGAAAATCTCTAGTTCCCAATAACAAATACTAGTCTAGCTGTGTACCAAATTTCAACACTCTGGCATGAATGCTTTCTGAGATTTTAAGATTTTAAAAACGTTGTATGCTAGAAATCACATCTTTTGAGAAAAACGGGTTTGAAAATTCAACTTTCTTCAGAATGATACAGCCATATTAAAGTTGGCCATAGAATTAGTACCTTTTCAGGCTTTAT
>JAXRKP010000147.1:237500-257500 GCA_037039925.1 Doris montereyensis | reverse complement strand
CATTGTTTTTTCCTGACACTTCCGGTTGCCATGGAAATGGTGGCCATCTTGGATTTTGCCCCCAAATTTCACCAAGTTCAATATCGATAGGCTTTTTCATTTTTAAACAAATTCTTTCAAACTTGGCAGACACCTTATTTGATACATTATCTAAATTTGTGCATATCAGATTTTTGTTTCATCAGTAAGTTTTGATTTTATGAGAGAACAACCAAAAATATACAAAAATATTGTACAAAAAAATACATAGGAAAAAACGCCTCAGACCATTTCTTTGTTGTCCTCCACTCATCATCCATACCAAATTTCATGAAGATACGTTGAAAAATAAAAAAGAAGATAGGAAATAATAAACAAAAAGGACATTTTGAGAAATTGTATTTTTCTCTTATTTTCTGTTATTTGAATACATTTTTCTCCCATCAACCTAAGAAAATAGTAGGAAAGTACTTTGAAACATCATAAAACCTTGAGAGGCTCTCAACTACTTCTTATTGACAGTGTTTCAAGGGCACCAGCACGTTTTTACTCATTTTGAGATGGGGTCTTTGATAATAGGTGCGCGGGAATATGTTCCGTATTTTCCGGCCAATCTAAGGCAATATTCATAATAAATCCTCAAATAAGTTTGTTTTGGATAGGGTTTAATGTGACAATCAAAATGAGTACCAAATTTGCTATACTTTAGATAATATTTCTGGCTTTTATTGTATAATAGCTGTGTCGAAAGATAGGCCTGTATCGTTTTTTAAAACATTCCTATAAATTCAAAGAATTGATAGTGAGCTTCCTTAATGATAATCGTTGTGACGGAAATGAACTGCGCTATCCACTAATATGAGAGACTACATTTGTCCCATTTTCGTCAAAAGTGGCATTCCAATAACCCCCCCCCCCCCCCCCCCAAGGCATTGACTCATTACCAGGTTCCGACCTGCATCACAAAGGCACCAGCACACTTCAAGACAACGACAGTCTTAATCTGACACTTATGTACCACAAGATGCCAATGGACATCAAAACATTGACTCATTACCACGTTCCTACCTTAAAAGGAAAAAAATATTGTTGCTCTTAGAGAGAACTAATTAAATGGGAACTTTGGGTTATGTTTACCTGTTAACTCGAACTGTGATTATCTTGAAGGCCTGAACTGAAGGGTCATTGACACGATATGCTCTTACTCTGATCTTTAAAACAAGGCAATATAAATTTTAAAATTACTCAAATATATGCATTATCCTTATTATTTGGTCATATATTGTAAGGTCATAGAAAAACAAAACTAAGCGTTTTCTTAAATCGTAAAAACTTGAAATTTAAACAAATGAAATCCCATTGCTTTGGGGATAAATTTTTCTCCATAAATTGAACTAAAGTTAAGATTATCATTACATCAAAGTCGTATTTTCCTTTACTTAAGGCATTAATTACAAAATCTTTCAAAATAATGAGGCAGAAAAATGCATATCATTTTTCTTCTCAAATCTTTTTTCCAAAGATTAATTCAATGATGTATTTACAACTGCAATAAAAGAAATTTAATTGTCTGATGAGATGAAAACCCATGAGAGTTAACAGATCAAATTCTTGAAAAATGAATATTTACATAGTTATTTAAATGTCTGTACTTCAATCATATCATGTTTGCAGAGTTCCAAGAAGATGTCAAACGTCATTCTTACGGAACATGGTGTAAGGTGTGATATATATTTATACATATATATTAAAATAAAGCTTTATATAGTAACATAAGGGTTAGAATTATAGCCTCTCTAACTTAAATATAATGAACCCCATCAGTTTGATCTCATTTTTTAACTCCATTCAAAAGAAAAAAAGCTAACAGAAGGTGCTAAATGTTTTCAAACAAATTTCCTGTTAAACATAAGTGTATTTTTGTCATGATCTTTATCCAATGCCATAAAGAGGAAAACAATAGAAAATCATACTGTATAATCAGTTGTGCGTGTTGCATCATTTGTGTAGGCTTCAACTTGGGTAATAACACCTGTAGTCCTGTTTATGTTAAATATTGTTGTTGCCATTCCATCTCCTCTAATTTCATACTCTATGGGGCTCTGTGACACAAAAACATAATATAAAAGTTTGCCATATTAGTATTATTTCATATATTGACTTTATGAGGTCATATTAAAAATTGGACAATAAATCTCTTGAATATAGCATACATTGTATCACTTCTTTATAGTTTACAATGATGAAAATATGGCACTTTCATGCTTCCTTCATTTTTTTTTAAAGTTTTTATTCAGAATTTGGAAACGAATGGTTTGTAAAAGTTATTAGTGTAAACTTTTGCTATAATGTAAACAAACCAATTAAATGGCTTTCGTAGGTGTTGTATAATTTTGTCAAAATACATTACCGGTGGATCATCCCTATCACGGGCATTTGCACGTTCAATTTCTGTTCCAGGAGGGGTCAGATTCAGGTCTGTCATAAAGAGCAGTGTCAGGACTGAAGAAAATACCACCTGATTGCTGAATAGTTATATCAACATTTGCATTGTCACTCAAAACTGGGTTGCCATTATCTTGAACTCTGATGCCAAACTGTGAAAAAGGATTGATAAAAACATGAAATTAAAAATTTTAAATCACAATGCCATAGTGATAAAGTTTGCTAAAAATCCAGCCTCTTGGTCAGCTCTTATTTATATATATGAATTTCATTTCAAAGATCATTAAGAAAACCATTGTACAAAAACTCATCAACCACACATACAGGCGAGGCCACAGTACTGAAACTGTGCTAATCCGTATCCACCAGCTACAATGCAATGACAATGTCTCAGCACGGCTTTCAATACTGTGGATCACAAAACACTCTTTGCTAGAATGCAGCAGTTTTTCAGCATGGCTCTGAAGCGGTTTGTGAGTTATCTCACCGATCGTACCCAGTGAGTCATCACAAATGGCAGCCGTTCATTGGCAACAGATATCCAATTTGGCGTCCCACAGGATCAGCCCTTGGTCCGTTTCTCTTAACACTATGCACTACACCTCTCAGTGGCATCATCGCATCCCATGACATTAATCATCATTTTTATGCTGACAACACGCAACTTTACACTCCACTCAGCATGAACAATCACCCAACAACTAAAGAAACAGCCATTATCAACTGTGTGTTAGACATCAGGACCTGAATGACAGATAATAAACTGAAATTTAACAATTGCAAGACAGAATTAATAACATTTAGAAAGAAAGGGAATGACTATATGTAACAGCCATAGCGTAAAAAATCTCAGTATCTACACATGCATGTTCACATTATTAAAGTTTGTCAAACAATTCATTATGTCCTGAGAAGCATCTCCGTATCCGAAATCTGTTAGATGAAAAAACATGTAAGATGCTTTTCCATTGAGCAGCAAGAATTGTAACTAAGACCAAAAAGTCCAAAAACATCACTCCTGTTTTGTTCTCTTTACATTGGCTTCCCGTAGAGATGAGAATCGTATATAAGAAAGCATGACTCACATTCAACTGCATCCATGACACTGCCCCCAACTATCTAAAATGTCTCCTTAATGTTCCCCACCCCAATCATCTCTTAGATCATCTCAATCTTTGAAACTGATAAGAAATGTCCCTAAAACTTATATCATCTCAATTTTTACAACTAACAAGAATGGTCCCTAAGACAAAATTTCTTGAACGTTCTTTGCCCTTTTCGGCCCCAGCTATATGGAACATTTTGTCAGTTTAAAATTAGAAAATGTACAACCCTTCCTTCCTTAAAACAATTGCTTAAAACAGAGTTGTTCCACTCACTTTTGACTCACATAATATTTAACTTCTTTGCATTTTCTAAAACCCGTGTTAAGGGTTTGGTGTTTTATTGATGTATGGTATCTTTAACACTGTGATGTATATAATTATTCTTAAATTTCTTAGATTTGATACTTCTTTAACTATATACTTTTCTAACTCTACGGAGACTTTTAAAACTGACATTTTATCTTATTATGGGGCGTGGGGGTTGGCACCTGCAATTTGTGTGTGTGTGTGTGTGTGTGTGTGTGTGTGTGTGTGTGTATGTATGTGTGTGTGTGTGTGTGTGTAGGGCCATCTATTATTAAGCACATATCGTCATTTAGGATGTAAAGCTGGAAATACATATTGTGTTTTTGAAATGTAGTAATGTTATGAACTAGGCAGCATAATAATATATTCCAACCCTATATTAAACCATGAAAATGTCAAACAATACCTGTCAGCCAGATTCTGACCTTGTGGTTAGAAAACTCATCAACCAGTGGTAGTAGCTGTGGAATATCATACTAAAATAATGACATAAAAGAAAACAAAAATAATGGAACGCTCACTTGGTATCGGTTTTGTGCTAGATTTCTCAGTGACACAATGGGATAAATAGCGCCATCATTGTTGATCCCAAATATTCTTCGAGCTGCATTGTCTGTGATTGAATATGTCAATTTTCCATTCTCAGAAGTCTGCAACAGAAAAAGAGTTTTTCCATTAGCTGGAAATCTCAAAAGAAATCAGGTTGATCATATCTTAAACTCTACATTTCCTGTTCAAGTACTCAAACCCCATGTGACTTAAAATGAGATATTTATGATCTTACATTGCATATTTCCTGTCTAAGTAATCAAATCATGCGTATTTAAACATAAAGGGTTGTAACAAAATTTGTAATTAGTCTTGTAACGTTAAATCTATAATGACAGCACTTTAGAGGAATGTAAAACATGTTAGTTGAACATATCCAAAACAATTGAATATTGAAACCCTTAATGACCAACAGTAAACTTGGTTGCTGTTATCCTGAGAAAATATGACAAATTAGACAGTGTTATCGAGAATGATGAACAAGGGACACCTTGACTGTCTTGGGGCTCGTGAAACTCTAGATGATGCATTTTAATCAGTTTAAAAATCTTATTTCGATGTGGAATGGTAAAGATTGTCAGTGTGTTATTTGTTCTATTATAATTGTGTATCATATTTCTCTGTTAACTAGATTTTTAAAAACTAGATTCTTAATCCCATCTTAGATAGCATTTTGGTAATAGTTTCTATTGAAATGTCGGTAAAAAGCCCATAAGGGTTTATTAAGGTATTTCCCTTTGTGATATCTGCATGTCTCTATTTGTTATGACAATGTATAATGTTACCGACAATAAAGAAAGTTTTGAATTGAATTGAATTGAAAAAATGTTGAGAAAAAAATTATAATATTTTAATTATTACTCACAGAACTGTCACGGTCAGATGCTTGTGCAGTCAGAATGATTGCATAAACAGCTGTGCTGTCACTGACTGTATCAGTATATGTGTTGCTTGGTGAGTTAAATAAAGGTGGTCTGTTCCGGCTGACATTGACAACAACAGTGGCAGTTGCTCTCCTAGGGTTTAGGCTTGTATCAGAGGCAACTATATTCAACTTTGAAGTGATTTGCAAGAGAAGGGTGATAAACAAATTTTTTTTTCTATTGTTAAAGAACCACTGATAAAAAAGTTATTTTTTAATGCCATAAGTTACTTTTTGCTAAGAATATTTTCTATAACACTTTAAGGAGCTTGTAAACTTGGTTTTCAGTATTTTCTTTTCCTAAGACAAATCACACTGTGCCTTCCAGGTATTTGTTATTGATTACAATTATTTTGCCATAGTCATGATGGCTTAGAGAACTTTCGATATTGGGATCTGCTTACTTACTATTACGATATGTATTACAAAGACAATATCATTGAGTGTCTTTGCCATTACTATCCAGGAGCTAATAATCATACACATAGACAAATATAGCTCACATCAAACAATTAGACCCTAACAATTTTATTGTATACACATGCTCTAAATCAAGTAACATAACATAAGATAAGATCAGATAATTTTATTGATATCAGATGAGAAATTTGACTTGGTCACATGATATAATTTTACGAAGCTACAAACAAATGTCTATATAAACATTAAAACATAACTAGTATAAGGCTTACAGTGTAACTTCCAGGCCGATTATTATCCCCCGGAGACAATTTCTTTGATAGAAATTATACCAGAGAAACTGTCAACTGTAAAGTAGTCAGATCCAGGACCAGGATTCAAAGTATACACAATTGTATTTTCTGGTGGCTAGGAATAAACAGAGGATTTTAAAAGTTTAATAAATGAATGAATAAAAAAATCTCAGTTGAAAATAACCACGATAAGCCTTTCCATAATGATTATCCCATGAGGAGAGAGAGAGAGATTACAATCGTTATTTCTATGTACAAAATGTTGTTAAATTATTTGTTGTTCTATATATTCGTCATACAAAATGAACAATTGAACAGAAATGCGAACTAAAACTAAATGAAAGAAATCAATGCGCAGAATGTACTTCAATGAATGTTAAATTGAACAAAGAAACAAAATGTAAATATACATACACACATTTTCAGGTAGTTGGTAAGCGTTGTTTGAAGGTCCTACTTATTTCCTTTTATTCTTTACATTTATCATCTTGAGGTCAAAACATTGATGAATTCAGTAAAATTGAATGAAACATACACATGTGCAAATGCAAACACGCACATTCACATGCACTCGGGCAAACATAAATGTATATATGTATGTTTACACATATATATGGCACCAGTGACCGAGTGGTTAGGCTGCCACTTCGGATCATGAAGTCTTGGGTTTGAATCCTAGCAAAGCCAGTTCCGGCATTGTGTTCCTTGGGAAAGATACTTCAAACCCATTTTACCTACTCGACCCAGGTGCAAATGGGTACAAGCACTAGCTTGGGGGTAAAAACCCTTGTCAGTCTAATGTCTTGTCCAAGAGGTGATCATTATCACCTGCTCAGCATCATGCTATAGAAACAGGGATAAGCTCTGGTTCTATGGGTTATAATGGCTTAGAGGAAACTTTAATTATTTATATATATATGTAAACAATCAAGGATGTGGTGGTGAGTAGGAGACTTCGTTGGTTCAATCATGTTGTCAGGGGTAAAGCACAAACAAGGATCAATGCCAGCTACTATAAGTTAGATTTCACGAATCCAAGACCAAGAGGACACCCACCCCAAAGATGATCCGACAACATCAGGGAGCAGTGCGGTATTCCACTCCTCATAGCGGAGAGAAGGGCACTATCCAAAGAACAATGGAGGAAATCTGTGTGTAATTGGGTCGCAAGGGGGTGTCACGTCCTATGCAATTAAGTCAAGTAATTCAAGTTTTAAACTCAAAACTTCCCATCTCAAGTCTGTTTACTGATTGTGCAGGTCAGCTGCATATAGTGTCCTTGTGAAGAACACCTAGAACAGGGTTTTTTTCCTCATTCCACTCAGGTGCAATTGAGTACCAGTCATAACTTGGAGGTAAATCTTCCGTCAAACAAATATCTGACATGAAAGTGATCTTTTACTACCTATTAAATGTATCAATGCCAGAATAAGTTCGACTTCAATGAGCTAATCAACCTGGGAGAGGCTTTTCTTGTATCCCTTTACAAAGAGACTGAAAACAAGAAATGTCAATTTTATAATTAGCAGAGGATCATTATCTGTAGCTCGGACAGATTCCACGGATCTGCCTACAGGCTCATAATCAAAAATGTTTGCTGTTAAGAATTGCTCATCAAACGTGGGAGACTGTAGGTTGCGGTCAAATGTGATGACATCATATGTACTTATAACTTCATTGGGTACATTGTTATCAAAAGCATCCAGGAGAAGCTGAAAGTAATAATATATAATATTCATCTCTCCAAAAGATTTTTCTCTGCAGTGAGTTACTTTTCTAATTTAAAAATATGTTTGATTAACTTCAAATTAGAGTTTTACACCTAACTGGAATATCCTTTTTAAACCTTTTATAAAACACATCATAATCGCCTACATGAGAGTGTGTTAACATGTTATGTAAAACATAATGATTATATCATAATTAAATTCTTTCTATTGTTAGATAAAGGGTTCATGTGGGTTGAGGGCTAGTCAGAAAGGGAGAAGGCTTGATAGGATCAAAATGTTTTCCTTTGTTTCTTAATTTTTCATCACATGGGATGACATCATATGTACCAAACGTTCACTAGGAGAGGACTATGTCCATAAAATGTAACGCAAGAAGTTTGACATATCTTTGTCTTCACCCGTGTGAAGCTACCCATTTTATTACACACTGTTTGTTCGCGATTCACTTTGCCCAGATGATTCTTACGTCAGCGCACTGTCTTGCCATGGCCTAATGGCTGGTTCGTGTTATTTGTACTGTGATTTGGATTAAAAATGTACGTAACTTTATAACTTATGATGTCTAGGTGTGAAATCTATACTGATAAAGTTTTATTAATAAGCTAAGTAACACTGTTGAGTTTGAAAGAACTACCCAAAGGCATGATAAATAAAGAGCAAAATATGATTGACAGCTGTGGTCAATGCTTCCTCTACTATCGCGTCTAAATAGCAACACATTGTCTCTTTGTAGCATCAATAACACACCCCAACCCTACCGTATTTACAGAAGATACCATTTTAGTGTGTAAAGAGATGGTCAAGACAATTCACTTCAGTAAAATCCTTTCGTTCTCTGTAACAAAAGGGTCTATTCTTCGCACCTTGAAACTTTACACCTCCTAAATACTTGGACTACCAAGATACACTAATCCGCAAAGCAAACATCAGTTTTCTCTACTATGATTGGCTAACAAATCAGAAAACTACTTTTTAAGCTTTATTTAGTTAATGAGTAGAAATACAATGAATATAGACACATTTAGAGGGCATCCCCGATCCACACAGATATATCTGGCCTTCGTGTGACACGGTTTGCAGGAGGAAGACAGATATAGCTGGCCCTCACGTCACATGGTTTGTTAGGGAAGGATGGAAAAAGGACACCACAGATCATACAAAAATTGTAAAATTATAATATGTTTTTCTTGAAGGGTATTTAAAAAAAAAAGTATTTTAAATATAACACAACCTTTATATAAGACATTTTTACATTCACATTTGTCTTACCATAATAGAGTTAAATCTCTGAGCCAAGGAAGAGCTTGGGTAATAAGACAGCAGTCTTAGATTTCCAGAAATTTCATCAATTTCAAATAAGTTGACAGCAAATGAAGGAACAGCTCTTGAAATTCTGTATCTCATTTGATTCTTTAAAATAAGAATATTGAAAACATGAAATATAATGCCATTAAAAATAAGAAAAAATGTAGGGATGAAAATCGATATTAAATGCATGATAATAACATATTCAACGGATTTTGTGCAATTCATGACCTTTCCAATAACAAACATATTTCCAGAAGATTTGACAAACTGCATATGTGAGATTTACACTTAATTTTGATACCTTTTTAAACCTTTGACAAAACACATCACTTAAAGAATTCCACTACAAGTTTTCTAAAAATTTGTAAATATTGATTGATCCATTTTCAATTTTGAAAACTTCATATTTTCTTTGACATGTAGTTGGAGCGTATGCATTTAACTGCATTTTAAAATTATTTGATATCAGATAATTACTAATTTTTGCCGTGGCTTTTTATGGTTACCAAAAAGCCTTCACTATATCTCATGAAATTGTACTAGGGAAAATATCATAAAGATTATTACAAGAGAAGAAAACAAGATTTCTGTCTTAAAATAATTCCAAAATGAAATCTTGATTATTAAGGGGAAATGCGACACCTGGAATAGGCCATTCGGAGCCAAAATATAAAAATTCAGATAATAGCATTTTTTTCGAGTTTCAGTTCTTAGCTTTATTTCTAAACCAAAACGATCTTTGAAGATAACAATTGTCACCATTTTCACAAAAACTCGAGTAAAATGGAATCATCTTATACCCTTATATATACGCTTTCTTGTGCTGTGATGTTGAGACGACAGGCAACGAAGTCTTTTTAGTATGCCTTCATAATAATATTCAGTAACTACAACAAGACCCACACTAACATAATACTATTTTCATCCGCCTGGACAGTCGCAGAGTTTTTCTAGCATTTCTAGAGTCACGGCTGCCTGTGTTGGCCAATAAATTTCACTCGCGTGCTCTCAATAAGCGATGGATAGTGATGGAGGTGGATTTTTTGTGAAATTTAAGTTTCTTTTTTTTCATTTTTCTGAAAACCATGTTTTTCATCACAAAAGTATGTCAGTTTTTACATTTCATGCAAACTTTACAACATCATTTTATCCTCTTGTGTCTATATTTTCACAGGAACTTATTATACGAGTCAAATCTTTTTTTTACTGATTTAAAAAATGAAAATTGTGGGTTTCTAGCTATACGTTTCATATTGATTAGAAAAACGTTCGTCAACAACAATTCTCATTTGAGTACAGCTTGCATTTGAATGTGTAAAAATGTAAAAACTAAAGGTTTGATAGAATTACCAAAACATTTACCTAAAATTGTCAAAAATCCAAGATGATGATTGTTGATCGGTGTTACCATGGCACCCCTGACCTACTATTTCTGATAAAAATTTCTACCGAAAAATTTAAGACAATTTCTGCACTTGGATCTTAGGATTTTTTCTAAATAATTCAGAAATTTTAAAAAAGATGACATATTAAAATTTTAACCAGTTTCCTCACTATCGATGAGATGCAGATAAAAATTAATAGGCTAACATGTCAGCTACATATCTCAATTAAAAGTATTTAAAAAATACAAAGTGTATTTCTTTTTTTTAAAAGAAGATAACTATCGAATAGTCTTTTAGTAGATAATTAAAATTAGGATGAAAGAGAAATATTTCATGTTCATGCCATAAGAGCAGTTGATAGTCATTTCAATTTACCTGTGGTACATTTTGCTTCTGTGCAAGATAATCAGTATCAATCGATGTGTTGGCCGGGAGTGTGGCTGCAATACTTTGAGAATAAGGAGCTTGTATCCACACAGGGGAAAAGTCACATCAGTTACGCTTATTACAACAGTGGCTGTATCCATCCTTGGAGGATTTCGATTGTCACTGACTTCCACATCAAACTGAAAATTATTTGAAACACATTATAATGTATTATTTGGGGGGAGGGGGACAACACCTATCAAGTTAAACGAAATAAGGAACAGGAGAACTGTTTTGGCAACTTCTCCTGTCTTTTGTCCCATTTTGCATGAGAATCATCATTTCAATTAAGATCCTTTTTGTTCTTGGATTTTGTTTAAAACTTAACTACATCATAGAGGGTATAATAATGTTTTTGAAGTAATTAAATTCCAACTCACCCTGTTTACACTTTGACCAGACAATGGTGTAAGAAGTGTAATTTGGCCAGACTGACTTTGCAGATAGAAATTAGGTGATTCACTGTCATCCATCTTACGGTACGTCAATTGATCCTAACGAATTATTTAAAAATACACATGGAAAGCAGAATTTCAATTACAACAAAGGAAAGCTGAAATATTGAAGTAACTCTTTTAATGACAAGGCTAGGAGAAAAAATAATTGTCTCTTTCAAATTGTTTCAATGTAAGTGGAAGGGGAGAGGGGAGAGAAATATGTTTTCGCATACCAGTAAATTTTTCTTCTAAATTGGCAACAACCATTTCAAAAACATGTAGTTGAATTCAAACATTCACAAAACATAGCAGACTATTATCTTTCTCTGTCGTTCTGTTCAGAGATAAACATTGATTCAGTTAATTTCTCAAAAGATCATGATAAACATAATGACACAAGAAAAATTAAGTTTTCCTGAAGATGATAAGTAGTCTAATAACTTTTTTATCTTGTAAAGGATTGTGCAAATCTGGACTATATTTCCACCTTTTCACAAAATCTACTTACATTATCGGCATCTGTTGCAATTAAAGTCAGGACTACCTCACCCGGAGGGGTTGAGTCTGGAATGACTATTGTAGTATCTCCTCCAAATATTGGTGAGTTTTCATTGCGTCTTACAGTCACTGTTAACACACCTGATTGTCTGTTGTTTGGCCATTTTGTGTCATATCCAACTATTGTGACCTTAACAAGGAAATAATAAAAATTACATACATTCAACCATAGTTCATTTGTTAGGATCTTATAATGAACAAAACAGCATGTAAAGGGTGTCAAGAAAAATATAGGTGTCAGAATCCGTTAATATCTCTTACAGCTATTTTCTGATTTTAATTTAACTGTGAAGGCCTGTTGTATGTCCCTATGGAAAAAGGATCTGAAAATTTCAAAGAATTTAAAAGGCATGCTGCAGAAATTGTGCACCAGAAAAAATAACCAAATTTCAAATAATGCAAAATATGCACTACAATTTCCTGTCAATAAATCGATTGCTGCGTTCACTTCCTTTTGCTCTCATAACGCCTTAAACTTCTTTACTCAAATTTTGCATCAACTGCAAAATCTTTCTAGATCTAGATCTACACTAAAAGATCTAAGATTAAATAGAGCAATAGTTACCTCAAAACATTAAATTTTCTGAATCAAATGGGTAAAGCATAAAAAGTCTTATGCAGCTCTTTTTTTTAGGACATATTCACTGAAGAAATTGAGAACAGGTTTGTTAAAGAAATTGTGGGTAAAGAGAACAAAATATCCTCTCTTTCTCTAATTCAGAACTGGGTAGAAAAATGAAAGAACCCTGGGTCTGTATTTCCCTGCAATGCAAAAAGTGACAGATAGAGAGAGTAACTCTGACAGACCTTGGACACGCTCACACTGCCGAAAACATCCAACGATTCGGCAGTCTGTTGTGAAATCCCACAACTGTCACTGAGATATAACTGCAAGAGGTGGGAGGATCCTTGGGCTTTCTAAGCATTCACAGAATCCTACGACAGGATCTACACGTTTACCCATACCGAATTACCATCAAACACCAAATAGCTGATGGGGATAAAGAAGGTCGCGTGCGCAATGTGCCCTTGGCTTATGGCTTACAGACAAGTTTGAAAGGGATCCTGATAGCATTGAAAATGTTTGGTTCAGTGATGAATTCCACTTCATGCGGTCTGGCTTTATGATTTAAAAACAAAACAACTCTGTGTTTTGGGGGAAGAGTCCTCCTGATTATGTCATGGAGAAACCATTTTATGATGTTAAGTGTACAGCCTGAATGGTGTTGTCACAATGGTGTGATCAGACCTTTCTGGTTTGAAGATGAAAATGGAGATGCAGCAACTGTTACAGCTGAACGGTATGTTAAGTTTCTCCGACGTTTCTGGAGAAGATTTCAACATCGACAGCTCTCATATATAGCCTGGTTCCAACAAGATGGAGCAACCACACCCCCTCACCTCCATACCGTAAGGCAGTCCTAGATTGGCTCTGAGAACACTTTCAGAAAATTATTCAGTTTTGGGGTTTGTTTTTAATTCGTTTTTTAAAAATAAACAATTATGGGATTTAAAAGAAATTTACACATCATGGTTCGGCATGCTGTAGCATAAGTCACACAAATTTAATTGAATTTGCTTGAGAACTGTGCAAATAAATCGAAATAACATGAAACTTTTTCTGGACATCCTGTATATTGAAAAGTCAACTTACTTGGTATTGTGTTTCAATTTCGTTTCTCAGCGAGTTCCTCAAAGTAACATCACAGGTTGAGGCATTTACACTAAAGTAAATAACAGCAGGGAATGAAGGGACAATTTCACATACAAGTTGGCCCTGAAATGAATCAAGCAAAAAGGATTTTGCTGAGAATAAGTGCTTTAGTAGCTGAAAGGAAATAAAGGCCTCATAGAGTGAATAAGATATTTTGTATCAGGGTCATCTGAACTTTTTTATTTTCAATTTCATACAATTTTGTACCATTTAGGAATACATGCTTAAACAGGATAAATTGTACTCTTTCATATATATTGGAGATATTATCAATATGCTAATTTACAGCCATAGACCTGTATTAATTTGTAAAAGTGGAAAATATATTATGTATGTGTATTTCTAAAAACAATCACAGAAATTCAATTAGTCAAAAATAAAGAAGATGTACACCGTGATGTGTTACATTCACCCATTTATCAACTGTTAATGTGTGCAACTCATTAAGGCTACCTCTGTGAGTCAAGCTCACCTCTATCACAAACCATCCTTTTTCTTTTTTTTTTTACAACTATTTCTGAAACAAAATGTTGACAAGTTTATAAATTAAAAAAAATCGTAATCTTACTTTGTCAACGTCTTGATCTGTTAATTGGACTGGAGTAATGAGAGAACCAGCAGCTCTGCTTTCACTTATATCTATTGTTCTTGGTAAGTTCAAAAGAGGATCAAATAGATCATGATCTACATTGACAAAAACATTTGCTCTTCCAAATTTGGGAGGAGATCCATCATCTGTTGCTTCCACAACCATCTATGAGTTGAGGTAAATGAGAAATTAAATGTTTTCATTATAGATCATGTATTTACATAATGATAAAATTGTATCATAAATATTGTTAAACATATTTTATTCATGTTTATCTGGGATGCTACTGTCATTCTTTTCCATCAATGAATAAAGCAGAGCCTTTATGTATAACTGCAATATATTAGCTAGAATCTGAGCATGATGATCTTGATGCTATGGATTTATAATAATTTATACTTTGACAACATATCTGCAATTAAGATGAGAACAAATTATGTTCAGAAATTCATAATGTCACGTTACTTAAGTTTTAATCTTCAGCCATGGTGAGCTCAAGATTAAAGGAGTAAAGTCCAGTTACTCAACAAAAGAAGTCACATCCGAAAATAATATGTAAAACTTATATTGAAATAAAAAAAGTTTAGAGATTTGAAATATTATTACATTACTTAAGTTCAGCCATGGTGAGATTTATATTTTTTTTTAAAGATACATTAAAATACTAACACATTTTGTGAAATATGTCCTATAAAATTCATCACTGGTCAGTGTAGACGATGACTCTACTGAATTTCCATTTCATAATTAATTATTTCACAGTCCATTAAAAAAGAAAATATTTTAAGGGTATCATTGACAAGCTAGTCACAGAAAATCATTAATTTCAACATAAGCAGTGATATTGAATAGGCACCTGTGTTCGGACAATTTCAAGATTCAAATGGCATAAAAGTATTGTCACCCGTGAACATTTCTTTATAAAGACATTGTGATTTTGAATGTTTCTCAAAACACTGTACTGTGGAGAATAAACTAGAAGGCTTAATGCATACATACCGTATACATCAAAGTTTGGTCAGGATCATCAATTACTGAATTCTTCAGACTCAAAAGACAAGTATTAGGGTCAAGTTCAAAGTACTCTTTGCTCTTGTCATCGCTCAAAATTCTGCAGGTAATGTTTTCCTGAAACATGAAAAGTATAAATGGTTGAATGTATATAAATGATCTTTGAAATTAGCTACAACATGTTAAATTCATTTAGAACATCAAAGACATGAATAAACATAAAAAAATTCCTTTGATTTACGAGTACTAACAAATTATTCTTTTATCAATTATATTGTGTCACTCATTATTGTTCCCTGTCCCACCCCCCCATCCCTCCCATCTACTCTCTATCCCCTTGTCCCATTTAGGTATGGATGTGAGACTGTGACAAAAGGTTGTGGTAAAACACTGTGACAAAAGGTTTGCTAAAAACGGACTGAAAATATCAAATTTGAACTTTATTGTATTTGTATAAGATTTTGCATGGTACTTTGACATCAACAATGTCTTTATTTAAAAACAATCATGAGAGGATAGTTCAAGATCCATGTTTCAAGCATTGGGTCATTGTCAAGGGTTACATTTATTCGTTCGTGACGATCAGACATACAGTTGGGTGAAAGTCATTTTCATCATTTCCTGTAGTTGTATACACTTCTTTTTCTCCTTTTTTTGATAGCTTATGCTCTCATTATGCAAGAGTTAGCAGTACATGTGAAATGAAAAAATTATATATTAAGCCTGCCTGAAAATATTTATATGACTTACTGCATCACAACTGACGTTTCTTATAACAATTTTTCAAAATGAAAAGTCAACCAGCAGTACATCGAATTAGTGTTTTCATATTGGCTTAATCATACATACGACCAAAATAAAAGAAACTAATTAATACCTGGTCAAATTTTATTGTGAATTTCTAAACCCAAACACATCACATCAGATTGACCTTATTTGAAACTTAGCTAAAAACGGCTGTAAAGGATTTTCTTAGCATAGAACCACACAAAACAACACATATTATGTTATTTATGTCTTTATGCAATGTCAATAAATAAATTACTACAATTCAATGGTAAAACACCAAAAGACCTAGAGCAGAAATGGAAAAAAATATATTTTTAGAACTTACACTATCTGGATCTTCAACTCTAAGGACACGAGACCAATCAAGAGGCTGTGTGGCTACAGGTAAGACAAATCTCTGAGTTGGAGGAATAAACCTCGGCTATTCAAATTGCGATTGACTCTGACAATTACGGTCTCAAACGTCTCCAGATCAGGGAAGTTTGTATCAACTGCTTTAATTAGAAGCTGAAATTTGAAGAAAAAAAAAACAAACACATAATATAATTCTATTTTTCAGAAGCATTGATACTATCTAACTGCCAGATCTTCAATTTGTTTAGAATATGCACACAGGACTCTGAGTTTTTTTATAATAGGTTCAGTTGCTTTATGATCAAACCGAATGCTTTTTACCTCTCAAAACTTCCAGGAACCTTTGCTATATCCACACTCAGACTTGAACTTAAAACTTATGGCTTGCAAGGCTAATATTCAATTCACTGTTTTATGAAATTTTCCACCTGCCCGATGTGGAATCACTCTAATCAGGAATCCAGGGAATTAGAAACCCAGCCAATCGAGAAGAAAACCTCTCTAAACAGGTGGCTAATCGAGACAATTTTTTTGCGGGCTTGCATTAATTATCATCACAGTTTCCCTCATAATTAATTATTTCAACACACACTTGTTATCCAAATGTGGTTTTAGCGATAGTAAAACATCAATTGTTACATCTACATTAATGCTACACGTGTTATACATTACGTAATATGTACACGATGTTGCAAATGCCGGTTCATGACGACCATAATTCAGGTATTGAGCAGGACCTTGCTCGTCCACCTAATAATACAGTATGGTGTTGACACAGTGCGGCACTTAAAAAGCAGACTCATGCACTGTCATAGTTTTTTATTGCCCGCTTAACCTGTCAATCACAAGGCTGGACACGAGGAGATTTAACGATCCATCATGCAGTCTTGATTACGTGTCTTATCTATCTACCGTCCAACGAAGCTCAACTGTGAGTGATATCACAGAAATCGGAAATCCAGCTAATCGGGACAATTCTGAGAGTTCCCAATTAGAGATGTTCCACTCTACTTTCAAAATGCATGAAAACTTATAATTGGACATATGTAAAACTTGTCACCTTGATTTTGATTAATTTTTACTAATTACAAATCTTAGCTCAGCAATGATTGCTATAAAGTGTATGATGACTTACCTCATATTGAAGACTTTTGAGGGGATCATTTCTTAAATCGTTTGTAATTGAAATCACTCCAGAAGTTTTGTCCACAGAGAAAAAGCTTTGCGCCGGGTATCTTCCTCCAAGGAATACTCAATTTGTCCCTGGAAAACACAATTGAAGTAAAAAAATTAAAAAAATTCTTGTCAGTGTTATATTTTGTCAAACTTATTTTAAGGCAGTCAGATTTTTTTTGCAACCTCAAAATAGTTGATTTTTACAAGAGAGAAAAAGATTTACAATTAAAAAATGAGATTTTCTTACAGTTCCATGATATCTGATATCAGACAGATTTAAGTTCACTAATGATTATTTTATTTTCTATACATTCATCTGTCAAGAAGAAAAAACTAAATTTCAGAAAAATTTGCTGTACATTGAATGCACAATAATATTTACCTGGACATTTGGTTTTGTTGCTGTTACTGTAGCCACATCTTTCCTTTCATGCTCATCGACAGAAGGGTTAGTGGGACGTGTTAATTGGAATATAGGTGCAGGTTCTGTGGTAACTGTTACCACTACTAAAGCTGAATCAGTCTGTGGTGAGGGATATCCATTGTCAGTGGCAGAAACAGAGCACTGGTGATAAGAACAGACAAAAGTAAACATTTACTTTCATTTGATTACACAATACTGAGGGAAAATGCATGTGTCTCTTGATATCTGTTAGTCAAGTGTTTGGATTGCATGTATAAAGATAGTCTCTCTGTTACCTAAATGTACAATACAAATATTCTTATGCCAAAGAAATGCAAAATTGTCTACAATATATTCACACTGGCACCAACAATTGCCTCATTGCTTCAAAAAAGTATCCAGCACAAGCAATTTTGAGAAATTTTTAGAAAACTGGAGAAACGCAAATATATTATCAGTATATAAAAGGGGAGTCGTCCCAGGAGCCATGTAACTGCTGCCCAGTCCCTCTCACTAGAGTATGTTGTAAAACTCAAGAACATACAATAGGTTGTCATGTATGAAACTACCTAGAGAAACACAACATACTTACTAACTCACAACATATGAGAGCCAACTAGTAATAACAATGGACGACATCATGCAAAGGTATGACAAAGGAGAACAGATAAGATATGACCATATTGGACTTTAGCAAGGCCTTTGACACAGTGCCTCACACCAAGCTGTTACACAAGTTAGAACATTATGGCATCGAAGAGACCTTCTTAACTGGATTGTCCTTCTTGACGGAAAGAGAATAAAAAGTAGTTATCGACGGAGAGGCACGTACACATACACATGTACAAAGACTCAGATGTGCCACAGGACATGGTACCTGGACCATTGATTTTCCTCTGTCATATAAACGATTTCCCAGAAAGCGTCACATTACTTCTAATACACCTGTTCGCCAGTGATTGTATAATATATAGATCACTATCATCAAACAAAGACCACCAAAAACTCAAAAATAATTTAACATTCCTACAAAATTGGGCAGATGATTGAAGGTATGAAATTCAATGGAACTAAGGGTTATATAATGTCAATCCATCGAAAAAGAATTCCATCACACTACCATTATTCCCTCAACATCCACACGTTAGAAAAAGTGAAAGGTAATCCATACTTAGGAATCCAAATTTCAGACGAGCTCAAGTGGTCAAAACACATTCACAAAAAATCTAACAGAGTAAATTCGATCCTTGGTGTGATAAGAAGAAACTCTAAAACTGCCCAACAAATTTCAAACAACAGGCTTATGTCTCCTTATCCGTTCCATCTTGGAATATGGATGCATCGTAGGAGATCTTCACTTCTAAACTGACGTCAACAAACTGGAGAAAATTCAAAGGTGGGCAGAAAGATTTGTCTGCAATGATTATAACCAGAGGAGCAGTGTCAACAACATGATGCAACATCTAAACTAGAAACCCTAGAAGAATAAAGAAAATATAACTGACTAAAATTTCTCACCAATAAAATTCATGAGAAAATTGCTATTCCAATTGACCTCTTCACTTGCAACAAACAATCACAGAGACACCAAAACCAAATGGCTATAAGATATTCAAGATACAACATATATAAGTACTCATTTGTACCACAAGCTATCACTCACTGGAATCCTTTGCCTAACTCCGTCGTTATGCCCCAGCATATGAACAGTTCAAGACCTCTTTATCAAAACATAGACATAAAAAAGCAACAAATTTAGAGCCTCAACATCTCCATAATTTGCTTAAGCTTGAGACACTTTGAAGTATGCAATACAGATAAAGACACAGATACAGATTGTCTGTACCCTTGCACAAGAGCAGCTCAATGAAAATTAAGTCATGAAAAAAGCTTTGCTGGAGAGAAAACAGTAAAATTCTATTTGTTATAAAATCATTTGGATAACATTGTTTTCATAGGAAAAGAAATCCTCATTCTTTGCGTTAAATAAAGATAGTAAAACTAAATCAAGATAGAAACTTGGTGGCTACATCTTTATGATGACTAGCTTATGATATTTCTGATTCTTAAACACAGTATCAAAATAAATATGAATAAGTT
>JAXRKP010000147.1:225000-232500 GCA_037039925.1 Doris montereyensis | reverse complement strand
GAAGAAAGAGTGACAAGCAATAGTGGCAAAAGCAATCATGAAGTGATTATCTCAGATAGGTTATGGCAAGGTTCTAGACCTAAGAAAATAATGGTTAGGATGGAAAATAAAAACGTATTGAAATTTGAAAGATTGGTAATGATTTGAAATGTATACACATAAACATGCTTAATTCAGGAAAACTCACTGAAAGAGTTACTGATGCATGAAACTACAAACAAAGATATTGTTGTGACTAATAATATGTTCTAAACTACACAATGATTATGAAATGGAAGAGAACATCAGTTTATCTTCACTAGGGTAAATATGTCAACAGTATTGTAAGGAAAATAGCAGCCAACAGCAGCAAAGTTTAAGGTGTTCTTTACTATATCCTGTCTTTCATAGGCTTAATACAGGATTCTTACATTTTGACAAATGTCTGGTCAGTTAAGGAGGGGCGGGTCCAGAGAGCGATTCTTTTTAGTTTAAAGAGATACACAATTCTAAGCTTCATAAATAAGCTCAGCATGACAAAAAAAGAGGAAAAATAGGGAAAATCATTTTTGAAAATTTAGTTGTCATGGAAGCGCCTGCCATCTTGAATTTTTGGGAAAGAAATAGGTAATTTTCAAAAAGTACATAGTCGTACTGTTTATAATTTTACACATAAAAACTTCAAACCAATGTCCTACAACTCTCGCATGTTTTGTTTTTTTTATATCTTGAAAACTTGTTTTTTAGAATTTAAAAACTTTTTAAAAAGTCATATACATTCAAAGAATCGATACTGAGCTTTTATGGTATAAAAATGAAGGTAATGAACTGCTCCATCCAATAATACAATAAAATAGATTTGTTCCATTTTGGGCAAAAATAGCTTTCTCAGGACCCCCACCACCCCTTAAAGAAAATTTTGTAATGTTCACTCACATTGACCTCATTCACTGTCAGCTGGAAGACAGAGGTTGTAATATTGGTGTTTTCTGGAACAGTTATCTGGAAATTGTCTGAGGTAAAAGTTGGAGGAGAAATCCTTCTTATATTGATGACCAAATCTATGTCTGTGTCTCTTGCAGGCCGTCCAGAATCTGTGGCTCTTACTTGCAACTTGAAAAGAAATAAAGTATACTGGTTACTAGAAAACAAAGCATTCCACAGGTAAAACACACCAAATGGATAGTTGAATGCATGTCAATCAAATATATATTCGTTTTTTTTCATCTTCTTTTTAATATAATTTCTAATTTTATGACTTCCTTAGCTGTGTACTTCTACTGTAACCAAGCATAGTTTTCTATTGTCCCCTTTGCTTTCGTCTGAAAATAACCACTAAAATCCCTGTTTTGTTACCTGGATTAAATCATGAAATGTTACAGGTTAAGGAAGAGTGCGGGTCCTGAATATGATTATTTATAGCCCTTAAGATAGACAATTTTAACTGCTACCATTGAAATCAGCATGTCTAAATTAGCTGGAAGTATAGGGGGAAAATGTGTTTATCATATGGTTGCCATGAAAAAGCCGCCATCTTAGATGTTCATTATGAAAATATGGTCAACTTCAATGGCGCTTAACAAAATTAACATATTTAATTAAATTTTTTGTTTGCACTGAGTCTCACATTCTAAGGAAAAGTATTATATGACTTTGCATTGAGGAAATATGGCGATGCAAAAAGAGATACCATGACCAATCTCGGGAGGTCTAGTTGGGAATACCCTATGGTTTTACATTTTAATTTTTTTAATCCAGTCATAAAATGTAATTTAGTGTAAGTGTAAAGTCTGTTTTCAATTCTTAAATTCTCTAACAAACTCTTAAATGTCTTAACTTTACTACAAATTCAAATTTATTCTATTTTTTCATGACCTATTTCTTTCAACTCATTCGTTGGACAGAAGAACATCTTCATCCAGATCTAGAACCTAATATAAATAGATCTAAACACAGGGAGATACAACATATTTATTTACATGAGTGATATAAAAATCTCAATCATTAATTAGATTATATGGCAACACAAGATAGTCGGACTTCAGCAATCTAGATTTCTGAAGTTCGAAAGGGTGAGAATGCAAGCACTTAAGAATAAATAGATCTAGCATTCTGCTCTTCCGGCTGGTACTTGCAAGAATAAGTCATGAAATGACACACATAGGATGTCCATGATGCCATAGCAACCATTTTCCCACAATTTTGTGTCATATATATTGATTCACATGTGTAGATAGATAACATTGAAGCATTAAAGTCAGCCCATACTTCTTCTGCTATCACTATACAATGAAAAACATTAGTAAGAAAACAGCCATGCAAAAGAGTTATCACCTATCTCGAAATCACTCATTGCAGCATGAGCCAGATTGGCAGTAGAAGCTAAACGCCTCATTGATAAAGGCCTTTTAGTTTTTAACAGATTTAACGGTAACTTTGCACACATTAATTGGTCCAATATCTAGAATTTGTCAGATTGGATTTTTGATACATCTTTGATTTTATAAATTATTAGAAAATGTATATAGCAACTGTTCCATTTTTTGCAATTCAAATCACACACAAAATTGTTTATGCAAAAATTTGATACAATATCACAAATCGGCTCAAACAGATTTTTTCTATTTTGCTATTTATGCTACATACCAAATTTGGGGGCAATCGGACTATAAATAAAAGAGAAGTTGATAAATCATTGTCAGAAGCTAACATTGCGAGAAAATTTTATTTGAAATTATTTTTTTCTGTTATTTGAATGCTTCATCTCACAGAAACCTGGAAAAGAGTAAGATAACACTTTGAAGCATTATAGTACCTTGAGACGCTCTCAATTTCTTCTTGTCAACCCCATTTCAACTGCCCCTGCTCCCTTATTCTCAGATAACATGGCACTTTTGTTATAACACGTAAGAAATATGTCATGTAATTTCCAGCCAATCTAAGACAATATTGAGAACAATTGGTCAAAAGTAGAATTTTGGATAGGGTACATTGTATGATTAAAATGAGTACCAACTTGTAATACTTTAGACAAGATTATTGGCTGTTATAGTACAACAGATGTGTTGAAGGTTTGGCCTGCCTGTGTAGATCCTAAAACAAATTTGTTTTATTCAAAGAATGGATACTGAACTTCTTTTATGGTATGATTGTGAAGGAATGAACTGCTCCATCCAATAATACAGTAAACTAGATTTTATTTCTCCCATTTGGGACAAAAATAGCTTGTTCAGGCCCCCCCCCCCCCCCCCCCAACAATTCTGATTCATTATCTTTGGTATGCCAAATAATGTCCCTTTACTTAAAAATGGCTGTACAAATATTTCATCATCACCAAAGAGGGATTTCTAATATATAAAAAAATGCTTACTCTGTATATATTCTGATCTGTGCCCTCAATAGGTCTACGTAGATAAACTTCGCCTGAATTATGCTCCATGTAAAACAAGGAAAGCCCATTTGTATTGCTCCTGTCAAGGATAAAGGTGTAAGTGATGTCATCCTGTGAAGAAAGAAAAAACATTTTTGGCTTTAATGTATTCACCTTCATCATTATTTCACTGTTTGTGCATAGAAGATCACTAGCCAATGGAACTTTCTTTTTCAGAATAACGGATTAATGAATTTCATTTTACTGAATATTTTTGTCAGTGCACATGATTTTGATTTAATTGTGGTCAAACAGGTGATGTCTGTAAGTTCCAAAACAAAATTGAAATAGAGTCACCTACTGACTATAATAATATATGGTTGTAAAACATTGACAATAAACAAAAAGATCAAAAGAAAACTTATATCTGTAGCAATGTGGCTCTTGAAAAGAATATTTAAAATATATATGACATTAAAAAGAACAAAATAAAGTGCGCTGAAGGAAACACAGGAGAAAAGACAACTGTAAAAGAATAAGAAAGTGACACTAGTGACAGCGTCAACTTTTAATGATGTGGCTACTTGTTTGTTTAATTCTGTATTTCACCACTCATTCAAGGACTTCAGTATCTAAAACTGTTAAGGAAAACCAAAATCCCTAGGTCCCCGGCAAATCGGGCAACCTAGCTAATCGGGACAATCTTACAATCCATCAAGATTTCTCGATTAGAGAGGTTCCACTGTATATCCAGTAGAAAATTTTTTAAATCACAGAGAGCACACAACAGCCAGCTAGGGCGCAGAACATAATTAATTATGAGAGAATAGCTCTATAAATATGTAATGCAAAGACTGAAGGGAAGAGAGATATAATAAAAGAACTCAATAAAAGAAATTTTACATCTATTGAAGGGTGAAGAGAAGGCAAAGATAGAGTAAGATGGAGGAAAATCTATAAATAAAATTAAACCTTTACACTGGAAGGTATAATGGGAGTAAAAAGAAAGGAATGAAGAAACAATGAAAGATGTAGGCCTTATTTACTTTAAAAATGTTGATATTCAAACAAAGAACATTAAAACTGGATAGCAAAACACACATCCCCCCCTCCCCTCTGGGTTAAAACAAATGGCACTTTCTTTAAGGTTATGTCTTTGTAGATAAGCCATGTTAGAAAACAAAAGTATACAACACAGAGTTTGAGTGTCAAATTTAAAAAGTATTAAGAGAAAGATTTACTCACCTCATCATTGTCACTAGCTGTAACATTATAGACAAGAACCTGTACCAGATGAGTTTCTAGAATACTTGTTGAAAGAAATCTGGCTCCAAAATCAGGAGGATTTGCATTTCTTATCACAGAAATTGTAACAGTAGCTGTTGCTCGGTCATTTGGTTGAAGATTATCATAAGCAACAACCAGCAGCTGAAAATGAAAATTCAAATTCCTCTTGGGTATTAAGGGCCAATAGTGATAATACTTTACTCTGTATCCAAATTCAAAACAAAAAAAAAGCATGAAAGAACTATATCCATAGAAAGAACATAAGGGGTTTGATATTGTTTCTTAGCATTTTCACAGAATCAATTTTACCTCTCCTTCTTTAAGCAGGTGTACATAAAGAGTTGATAGAATCTAGGCACATACTCACTTCATAATTTTCGCGGCCAATGCTGTCCTCTTTCAGATCTTTGATAATGCTCAGCTCTCCATTTGTACTTGCCACATCAAAAAATTCATCACCAGGATAGACACCAATTACTTCATAAGTCATATTTCCCTTAAAAGACCAATAAAAAAGAGAATTTTGTGAGCTGACCTACTTCAGATAAGAAGTTTTTTAGACTCCGAAAATTAAAGATGTAATAATATCTATTTCTGTTTTTAAAAACCTTTCTTTCATACTGATTTAGATAACAATATGTATAGCAGAATATTGTATAAAGTAAATTTCATCAAACAAATGATAAGCTGTAAATATTCAACATGAGCTGGTGGCAAGAAGCCTTCATGAAGTATTCCCTGCAATGCTTTCTAGGTTATGAAGTTATAAATTTTTGGAGTCATGAAATTTGCCACATTAATTTAAACTTCCCTATTTAAAAGCAACTTTCACAAAAGACAACGCAAAGCAATATCCTCAAAATCACCATTTTAAAAAGACAGGAAATCCATTGATAGAAATTATGCCAATATGACATCAATCTCGATATAATTTTGATTTAAAAAATCCAGTTTTTTTCTGAAGATCAGATAAATGATATGTCTAGTGTAAGAGACCCTTTCATGCTGATATATTTCTGGGGTTAAACGATAAAACTTGAAAAATTTGATTGAGGATTCAGATATTTTTTTTTAAAATCAATGAATCATTCATCATCATCATGACACAATTTACCCTGATATCACTGTCCGTTGCTGATATAGATCTGTAGATGACATCGCCTGTTGTCGCGGTTTCTGATGTAGTAAATCTATATGGCGTAGCAATAAAAACTGGAGAATTGTTATTTCGAGTCAAGGTAACCACAACAGGGGAGATATCATCCAGGAACTGGTATGCCCGGTCTCTTGCAACTACATTGAACTGAGGAAAAAGACGAGAGCACAAAATTTAAAACTCCACAAGGAAAAGTATGTTTTCACAAAGGCTAAAAATGAAGATTTTAGTGGTGAAAAGAAACTAATGAAAAGTTACATTCACTTAAATGATTTAAATCAAGAAAACTGAAATGAATGCAGTGATTTTCAAAATTGATCCTTTCTTCATCAATTAATATTCACAAAGTCAAATTTCATTAAAATTTCTTCATATTTTTTAAAGTACATCAGATAGATAATTGTGTCTTTTATCTTACTTCATGCTTATCAGCCATGCAATCAATAATCAATAATATAAGATTAAAAATGATCTTTACATTGATTGATGTCCGACTCCGAGGTAAACTTGTCAAAGAAGTCAAGAGATGCAAATCACCACTGTCTCTGTTCAGGAAGAAATATTGATCAGCATCTGCATCCGTAGTTATTGCTATCTCATACGGGTTGGTCCTGTTGAAATATGATTTGGTAAAAAAAGAAATGTACAAAAATGTTTAAGAAAGGTACATGAAAAAGTTGAAATAAATACAGTACAACTCGCTAGCAACGGGAATAATGGGACCAATAAAAAAAATCCTGTTGTAGACAAGTAAAAGGGTCACAATTCCTAAAAACATTAATCTGTTGTCTCCTTTGGGTATAAATTTCATTCTGTACAGGTGTCTTTACTTTCTTCTCAACTTTGTCGATTATTTTAGCTTTCCTCTCAAGAAATAAGTACTATTTTTTTAAGCCATTCCAATGCTTGAAAGTATGAGAAAGTCTAGATCTATGAGGGTCATTTAAATCTAAATTCCTGATGGATGCATGCCTGTGTATCGCTGTCTATGTGTGAAATTGATACAGACAAATGAATGTTTTGCATTGCAATGAAAACAAAGTAGACACCGGTGGACACCAGGTAAATAACGCATGCATAGACAGTCATAACTCGTTGACTAATTATTTGTCATCGCATGCAAAATTCCATTGCCATTCCCCCATCCTCTGCTCTACTCTTTTCCTCTCCCTACAGACACACAAATTTACCAACAGGTGCATGCTTCCCACATGCACTAGGCCCTACACAATCAGGCCAACTGAAATTTCCTGTCCCCTACAAATGTCACACAAACAAACATTGTGGTATTGTTGTACATACGCAGCTTGGAGCGTACCTATGTGTGTTTGAATTTGATTGGTACCTTATCAAAAGTGGGGATGACTTTTTCTTGAGATTACAGTATGGGCACACGGTGAAAATCCTGCTGTAGCTGTATCGGGTGTCATAGAACCCCATTCTCACCTGGCCTTTCTTCTTTAGTTTGAATAGAGCGGAAATTGGGTAAGAAAAAGTCCCTTTGTAAGTCAGTTCACATCGCAACCCAACAGGCTACCTGTCTTCTGAAGTTGTGTAAGACACATGTGTCTGACAATGTGTATGATCAACTTATTCATCTACATGTAGTGAGACACTGTGGAAATGCTGATATATGAAGAAATGTTTTACTTTGCAATGGTAGTCTTTTTTCAGACTTTGCAGATTCAATTTTTAAGATGTTTTCAAT
>JAXRKP010000147.1:167500-220000 GCA_037039925.1 Doris montereyensis | reverse complement strand
GAATTGAAAATTCGAGAAATTGAGAAATGGTTATTTCTAGCAGACAACAAAGATTGATTATGAGTTTGTTAAAAACAATAACATCCCGTTTTAGTGAACGTGCATTATGGTGTGCACAGCCAATAATCATTTAGTATGAGTGGGAGTTTCGTGTGATTTGTTGTAATTTTTGCAAGATCCCTTTCAGGCAATGAACATTTAAAAGTGAGTCTTATGAAAAGAGGCTAACTGAAATATATCATGTTTGGTATAAAAATAATCAGCAATCATTACAGTATCAGATCCAAAAAAATTAATCCATCAGGATCCAAGTCAAAATACGTAACTTATGAGTGTAATCTTTCTTTTGGACATGACTGTATAATTTGAAACAGTAATACTTACAGTAGCATCAGGATCAGTAGCATTTATATTGAAAACAATGTCTCCACTTTGATTGGACTCGTCTAATGTCACAGTTGTACCTAGGTTGTTAAATTGTGGTAAAATGTCACGTCTGACGAAGATATTGACTGTTGCTTGGCCAGTTCGTTCGGGTTCTCTGCCATCAGATGCTCTTACTTGAAACTATTCAAAAGAAAATTTTTCCATAGACATGGTTTGCGTGTAAATAAAAAAGAGAAACTGTAGAAATGGAAAGCATTCTAGCAAAAATATCTCCCTCCCCCTCCCGGTGTGTGTGTGTGTGTGTGCATGTGTGTGTGTGTGTGTGTGTGTATAGCTGTATGTGTGGGAATGTTCATATGTGAAAAATTATAACATAATAATATTAATCTTGCAAGAATCATGAGACCTGTAGATGTCCACCTTCTTCCACTTGATATCAGTTTTATAGGCTTGTACATTTAATTCTTAGAGTATAACATGTTTGAGTCTATCTAACATTCAAACAATGAAATTATCCTCTCATTGATGTGAAAACTTACACTTAAGCCTATATTTCTTTTTTTTCCTTAGTACTGAGCAGAAAAAAACAATCCTGAATAAAAATGCTGAAAATAGCAAGGTATATGAACAACAAAAGTATACTTTAAACGTTATTACCTGATAATTGTTTATTGTTGGATTTCCGTTTAATGGTTGCTTTAGTGTCAGAAGTCCACTCTGGTCATCAACCTCAAAATATCTGTTATCTACTACAGATCCCACAATGGAATAACGCAGCTCATCCTTGTGACAAAGAATTTAACAAAACATATTTCAAGAGAAAGCTTACAATTTGAGAATAAACACAGAAGAATACAAGCTAAAACTCAATGTGTGTGTGTGTGAACATGTGTAATGAACATGTGTACGAGTAAAGACAAAGAGAGAGAGAGAGAGAGAGAGAGAGAGAGAGAGAGAGAGAGAGAGAGAGAGAGAGAGAGAGAGAGAGAGAGAGAGAGAGAGAAAGAGAGAGAGAGAGAGAGAGAGAGAGAGAGAGAGAGAGAGAGAGAGAGAGAGAGAGAGAGAGAGAGAGAGAGAGAGAGAGAGAGAGAGAGAGAGAGAGAGAGAGAGAGAGAGAGAGAGAGAGAGAGAGAGAGAGAAAGAGAGAGAGAGAGAGAGAGAGAGAGAGAGAGAGAGAGAGAGAGAGAGAGAGAGAGAGAGAGAGAGAGAGACAGAGGACGACAGACAGACAAGATAGACAATCAAAGACAGACATAAAGAGAAAAAAAAATCAAGAAAGAGAGTGGTTGAATGGGAAATATTCAAACATAATAATTGGGCAAGATTATGTGGAAATGAATAATTCTTGAGCATATCTTTGCAGAAGAACTTTGAGTTAAAAATCTGCTTCATCACAGTGAAGCTAATGATGGTAACATGGACAGAAAATAATATATATATGTAAGCACTGTGCAACAATTGTAAATATCTCAACCAAAATTGTCATCAATTTCAATATCTTACCCCATCTGCATCATTTGCATCAAGGTTGGCAATGCTATATCCAGCATTCTCAAATTCAAAGACAGTTGCCTGAATACGTGTTTCTGTAAATATAGGCCGAGCAACATTGCGCGTAACACTGATTGTTAGATAGCAGAAGCCTATGTTATCTGGATACTCAGGATCAATCACAGCAGCAGTCAACTGTAACACGATTTGCAAAAAATTAATATTTTAAACAAAATGTGTTCAAATTTCCTTAAATCCCTTAAATATTATCATTCTTTTCATGACCCAACATTAAGACATATCATACTTCTGAGGCCATTATGACATTTTTACAGCAAAATCAATTTTCCAATTGAGTCCCTAAACTTTTCCATCACAACATTTTTCACTGTCTCTTAAAGGTTTGGAACAGTTTTTTCTCATTAATTAACGGAGGACATTTTTGGGTCTTTTTTCAAGTACAGTATTATCCCTATTAAACGCACCAACCCAAATAAATGTAACCCTTGATTTTTGGGAAGAATGGAGGTTGATTTACAGAATAAAACTAAACAAATGAGTTGATGGATGAAAGAAGAAATCATACTTCACACCTCCAATGTTCATATCAAATCACCTAAAGCAATGCATCAAACAAAATTAAAACTACCCAGCTCAATTGTAGACATGCGCAAGGCAAGTAATTACTGATATATTATAGGAGTGAAAGCAAGTTAGCGAATGCAAATTTTCTCCTGCCCTGGCCGGCCTCGCCAACTACCCCACCCCTATCCCTCCAGCAACAATAATAATATGTATTGTACAATCAAATGAGCCTGTCAGCTTCACACCTACGCCAAGACGCGGCGTGCACTTAGATGTTACATGTTTTACAATCTTTGAGCCTAAAAGAGGTTGATACGTGGCAGAGTGGATAAAAGAACTGTCTGATCAACGATTCTCGTACAGATTTTCTGAAAGATTAGCTAACATCATGCAGTAAAAATACTGCAACCTGGTCAAACCCTAAATGACTTTACTAAGCCAGGGAAACATCGGGTAGAGCAACATCCCAACCTGCGAATGTCCCAATAAACTGGCACAGCGATTTACAGACTTTTTTTACTCGAAGATCTGTAACATCTGGACATTTGTGGACAGCCTACCCATCGACATAATACCAGCTTTGGACCCCCGGGAAGTTTTAACACCTTCAGTCCAGTAGCAGAAATGGTAGTTGAAATGATTCTCAAGCAAATTCCAAATAAGACATGTTCACTAGACTCTCCCCAACTTGGCTAATCATGAAATGCCCTAAGACCTTTGTACCAATTATTATGTGAATTGCTCCTTGTCTTTACCTGATATATAGCATAGTCTGAAACATGCCATTGTAAAATCAATCCTTAAGAAACCATCTTTAGATAGTGAGCAACTTAAAGATTTAAGACCTGTGTCCAACCTAAGTTAAATTTCTAAAATAATTGAAAATATTGTGTCACAAAGAATAAACCAGTATCTCAATGAAAATTCCCTTTTTTCCAAATTTCAATCTGCATACCGACCCAACCATTGCACAGAAAGTGCATTGATATGGGTAGACAATGACATTGTCAAATATCTTGGTAGTGGAAAATCTGTTCTCTTGATATTACTTGACTTAAGTGCTGCCTTCGACACAATCGACCAGAACATACTATTAAAATGACTCAAAGAAGTCTTCAAATTCAGTGGACAAGTTTCCGTGACTGGTATAGATCTCACTTGTTTGATAGCACACAAGTTATGATCATTGACCATAAATTTGAATTTAATTCTGTCCCCCTAAAGAATGGTGTAACTAAAGGTTCAACATTTGGACCGCTTTTGTACTGAGAGCCCAGAGCCCTATGATAAACAGCTCTACTGTTAATTATCATATGTATGCTGATAACATGCAGCTCCATTTCCCATTTTGTATCGAAGATAAAATTTTTGTCGTCAAAAAGACTGAGGAATGTGTTAGCAATTAAGACATGGATGATATCCAATAACCGGGCGGTGGGCAGGTGCTTGTACCTGTATGGGGACTAGAAGGCCCCACCTTCCACAAGTCTCCTGCTGTCTTGCAGACCAATCTTGGTTGCTAACCCTGACAGAAAAACACAAAATGTTGCCTTGCAGGCCGGTCTTGGCTGACCAAAGACTAAGGGGTTTGACAGAAAATCAAAACAAAGGCCCAGTAGGGGGCCCCAAGGTGGCAGCCCCACTACCTATCTAAGGTACAATGGGCTAATCACTTGCTTACCCAAAACCAACCAAATCAGAGAAATAAAGATATTATACGTGTACGGAACTTCAAAAGACGACCCTGGAAATGAACACCGACTGCGGTTTTTGGAACATGGAATGTTAGAGCAATAGATGGAAAAGTGTTAGAGACAGTTGAAGAATTAGAAATATTCAAAGTAGATATTTTTGCTATCATAGAAACAAACTAAAAATGACACGGAATAGAAAATGTAGGACTGAATCATACTTTAATCTTCTCAGGAGTAGAGGATAGAGTAAGGGATAGAGCTAGAGCAGGAATAGGCATCCGAATACATAAAAGACATGAAAAGCTATTAGAAAGTTGGAAATTTATTAGCTTGAGGTTAGTACAGGTAAACATTAAACCAAAAGGAAGAGAAATTAAATTATTAATAGCTTATGGACCAAACAAAGATGCTGCCAAAGAAAAAAGCAAAATCTTTGAAAATAATCTACAAATAGCTGCAGAGAATTTCAAACCTAAACAGGAACTAATGGTTTTAGGACATTTAAATGCCAGAGTAAGCAACAATGCATAAACATGTGGAGTCATAGGTAGAGAGGAGAGACAACAACCTCTCCAAATGAAGAGAGATTAATAGCCAACACCTTTTTTTCACATAAAGACAAATATGCAAGAGTAAATGAGGAGAGAAGTGATAAGTCATTCATAGACTACATAATAGACAGTAGTTCCCTTTTTACAGTACAAGGGGTGGAAGAGTTAACAGAGGAACTGAAATATTTAGTGATCATCACCTAGTGATTTAATAAATTAGATTATTGACTGAAGAAAACAAACAGAAAAGGGAAATAAAAGAATCTACTAGAAACAAAATAGAAGAACTAAATAAATCAATAGTAAAACAGATATACCAATCTAGGAGAAAAAAGATTTATCAGTGAAAGGCAGATTGAGCTGAATGAAAGCACAATAGAAGAAATGTGGCAAATGCATAAGAAGACACTTCTCAGTTGTACTGAAGAGGTCTGTGGTAGGAAACAAATTAAAGAAGAGAGGAAAACAACAGCATGGTGGAATACGAATGTCAAGACTAAGATCAAAGAAAAGAAGGAAGCCTGGCAGAAATACTTACTAACGAAAAGCCAGAAGATAGGATAGATTATGAGTAAAAGAACTATCGCCAAATAGGAAGAGAGGAAAGCAAAACAGGAACAGTGGAAGAGTTTGGAAAAAGACTTCAAAAAGCTTCCAAGGAAATCAAAAGCTCTTTTGGAGAGCAATGAAAAGCATGAGAAAGACCAAAACATGCCCAATTAGACAAATCAAGAACGCCAAAGAAGAAATAGTAAAAGACAACAGCGAAATCATAGAAACATGGAGACTACTTTCAGCAATTGTATAATACCTCCAAAACATATGAAACAAGAAATATAGATCAAAGTAAGAATAACAAAAATCTAAATGAGATAACTAAAGATATCTAAATGGAAGAAATCCAAACAGCTATATAAAATCAAACTAGGAAAGGCCCCAGGAGCAGATCAAATCTATCCAGAAATGATTAAAATCCAAGAAAGAGAGACAGACAAACTACTGCATGAAATAAGTCAACATGGATGTTAAAACACGTGCCAAATGACTGGAATAAGGGAACAATAGTACCAATGCACATAAAAAGATCAACTCTGTAGAGCGATATCACTGCTGAGTTTACCAGAAAAAATGTATGCCAGGATGTTAGAAATGAGACGGAGGAAGCGAGTAGAAGATCAGATTGAAGAACATCAGAGTGGATTCAGACCAGGAAGAAGTGTACAAGATCACATATTTACAATAAGACAAATAATAGAAAAATTCCTTGAAAGAAATACTGACTTATACTTCTGTTTTATTGACTTACAAAAAAGTATTTGGCACCATAAGGAGAGATAAACTATGGCATTCTTTAAAGAACATAACATTAGAATAAATTTTGATAGAAGCTCTTAAAAGTGTTTACAATAACCCAACATGTGCAGTGAGAGTACATAAATTTATTTTAAAAGTTAAATATTGACATAAAAAAATTAATGGAAATTTGAAAGGGTGACAAACCGCAAATGTGTTAACAGTTGTGAATATCAACGGGTGATTGATAAAGACACCACCATTGCTTGGACACTCTGAAAAATGATCGTGCAAGGCCGGAACCAGCAGCGTAAAATTGCAGATCATTTCCCTGTAAATATATTAAGTATTCAACTATAAGAATAAACAGAGCAAATTTGATCCAAAAAAAATTCTTTGCAAAAATTTGAAGACATGTAAAAGATCTCTACTGGACGAAATTTTGTATTGCTTCATAGATGCTATATACCAACTATGGGGGCATTTGGATGATAAATAAAAAAAGTAAATCGCAAATCACGGTAAAAAAGTGACATTTTGAGAAAATTGCATTTAAAAGTTTTCCTCCGTTATTTGAATGTTTTTTCGCATGTAAACCTAGAAAATAGTATAATACTTTGAAACTTCATAAAATCTTGAGAGGTTTACAAATACTTCTTGTCGACACTATTTCAACTGCTCCGATCCCTTATACTCATGTCTGATCGCATTTTTTTTAACAGGTGCGCGAAATGTCTCCCGTAATTTGTAGCTGATCTTAGCTATTATGGAAAAGAATTCCTCAACAGTATATTTTCTGGATAGTATGCTTTGGAATGATTAAAAAACTTGTTATACTTATAAACAAAATTTCTGGCTTTTATGGTACAACCGATGTGTTGAAAGTTAGGCCAGATCGTTTCTAAAAATAATCGTATAAAATGAAAGAATCGATATTGAGCTTTTTTATGGTATCAATGGGATGAACTGTTCCATCCAGTAGTTCAATAAATGAGATTTGTCCAATATGTGATAAAATTGCCTTCTTAGGACCAAAACCCCCCTCCCCTCCCCATCCCTTTTAAATGGAGATGGATATATAATCCATATCCTTGAACAGATGCAAGTTCATTAACCTACTGCATACAATCCCCAGCAGACAGATTTCATTAATAATCATTCTCAACTTCCTATAAAGCATACAATGCAGCTTCCTTTTAGGCGTGTTTGTACTAACACTCAACAAAAGTTATCTGACTGTAGCCAGTTTCTCCTTCATACCAGGAGCAGCTAGCATTTTTTGAACCATTGTCCTTTTGATTATAAACTCATGACACCAAGGTCTCAATAGGACCTCCTCAAATTTTATCTAGCTCTAACAGGACAGCTTACATGGGACTATAGGATTTTCTAAAAACCGGCCAAATTTAGTATGCATGGACTCAGATGTTGAATATTTGGCAAGTTAGATGAACACATTGCCGCAGCAACCAAAGAAAAATCAGATAAATAACTATGCTAAAGGAATCAGTATATTTTTTAACAACTGTCCGTTATTTCTGTTAGAGAGAGAATGCAAAGAAAATGTAAGTGATGTTTTTGCTTTTGAGTTTAGGTTTTTCTTTTTGGTATGTATATAAGTAACTGTCAAAATATAGTCATCCTATATAATTGAAAAATTTGTAGCATCCTTGGTTGCCATGGAAACAGCAACCATCTTGGATTTTGACCCAATTTTCAAAATATATCTCCTCACTTAGTTATGAATGAAATCACTCAAAACCTGTGCAGATCATTTCTTTCATTCAATGCCTAAAGAGTGACATGGGGAAATTGAGATATGTTTAGATAGTTTTTTTTAATGAATTTTTGAAAATAACATATATCGTGTCTATGCAAATATGGCATTTTTATTGCAAAGAATTTTTTTCTCAAAAAGTTTATGACATATTTATAAAAAAACCTGACGTCATTCTATTAATATTGACAAGAGGAACCTGTGTGCCAAATATTACAGAAATTGGTCAATAGATAATGGAGGAGATTGAAAATAAGTGTAAAAAAATACATTTCATGAACAGCATAAATAAAGAAATCAAAAGGAAAACAAGACGCTTCAGATGGGTTGCCCTTCCAGTAGCAGCCCCTTACTCTTCGACAGTATCTAGCACTGTTACTAATGTAATTGTAAATAAAGGTTTAGATGTGCACTGAAAAAAGACGACCAGTTTCTTGTTCTATTCTCCTCTATTCCTATACTTGTGTGCATGTTTACAAAATATAGACCGGCAACGTGTGGTCTCCTCCTCTTACATACTCAGCACTCTTGCCAAATCGGTGAGCATCTTGCTGACAGCCAGGTAAATGCCATGTTGTCAGATTTGGCTATTTACTGCCACATTAGAAGGTTTTCATTGCCATCTTCTCAATGTTAGGGTAATTGACATCAATATTTTGACTATGTTTACCTGCCCTCGCTTACAAAATGTTTTGTAACAAAATTTGTTTACGTCATACGGACATTTCGTTGCCAAAACTTGTAGACAAATGATCGTTCTACCAGAATATACACTTACTTACCATTATGCCCATTATGCCAGTTGGCATGTAGGACATTAATGAAGGAACTCCATCTCTCAGAATATGCAAAGAACAGAAAAGCAACTAAAATACAAAATAATAACCACATATAATAGGAACAAAAACCTTTTCCTTTGCACATCGTATGTCACTTACACTATTGTCTCGATCGCTAGCCACAAATTGGTGAAAAGGATTAGAAGCATTGACCTGGTCTCTCTCTAACACAGATTGTTGAGCTCTGTTACACACTGGCTGTGCAATGTCTCGACTGATGTCAATTGTAACTCGTGCTCGGCCTCGTTTTATGGGAACCCCATTGTCAATGGCCAAAACGAAAAACTAAAGAGAGGTTAGATAAGATAATATACATTAATCTAAGGCGTCACACAAAGTATTATGTATTAAAGATGTAACACATCAAATGCAAAAATCACAAATATTGCTCAGATACTATGCTTCAATTTCACAGAAATATGTAATTTCACAATATAATTAATTCCCATCACACAAGATTACGGTGCTTAACTTTTTGTCCTGTGAGACACTAAGTCATTTACATCTAATTTTTAAAAGTGTTATCATTTGCAAACTTAATCATTTAAAAAGTAATTACTCATTTTACATTCTCAACAAAAGTTTCCATCATGATATTCATATTTTACCACTGTTCTATCTGCTGCTCTTCTCAGATTAGATGCCACTCTCAGAATACCACTGTATGGTTCCACAGAGAAAAATGAAACAGCTGGTGCATTCTCCATAACGTAAGTTATCGAATCCTGAAATGTTTAAGGCTTTTATTGAAAACAGTATTAGGAAAGATAATCTTTAATGACAAAAATCAATTACAGGATCATAAAGAAGAAAAGAGACATGAAATGCACAAATGAAGTAAATAGAAGTATTTTTCTCCTTTCACAACAGAAAACATTGCTTTTGCATTTTTTGGGAATGCAAAAAATAGAGTAAAGTTTAAACTGGACATGGTCTGCATTCAACAACATCAAAATATGAGAATTTTAACTCTTTCTGCCCAAAGTGACAAGTCAGTTGTCGATTCGATTGTCCCTATTCTGCGGGAAGAACGAGCCAGTCATTGATTCATTTTTCGACCTCAACGTATTTTAAGAGCTGGATATCGATACCTAAAACGTCATTTCGCTAAGAGATGGCTTTGTGCTACTTTATTAGATTCTTCTGTTCCGGTCTACTTTCTTTTTACTTTGCTAAACGTTTCTAATTGTCAACACTGGAATTTCACGAAAATTCAACGAGAGAGATGGCTGAGAGTTTGTTAAAGCAACCTCGTCTGTTTGATGTAACACAGGATAGTGCCATTATGGATGAAATAACAGATGTCAATGAGATTGAAAGTGATGTCATTGACTTGTATCAGTAGATGATAATCTAAATCAGTCGACAAGTAGTGATGAGTCCAACGATCTAACCAGTGTGTTGATCCACAGCTAGATCTACCTCATCTGGTTCTATGACTATAATAAATAAATATAACCAAATCCTATTACTTTAAAAAGAGATAGATCTATATCTAGAATCAGAATTGAAAGGACTGGGTCATTTGAAATGGTGGATGAGACAAAATACTCATTTTACGTTTCAACCCAACCGCAATGACGGCATGAATTCCGAAAAAGTTATATTTTTACCTGCGCGTTGAAATTTACAAATATTCATACAAGAAAGATTTATAACACAATTACCTCATGTTATAGATCAATTGAAAGCTAATTGGATGCAATCCCTTATGATAACAATTTGCATAATATCAATCAACATTTTGAAGAGATAAGATGAGAATACACTGAAGGTAAAAAGAATTGTTTGTTTCAATGTTTTTTTCACTCACTCGTTTTCTTCTACCCTCATCCTCTATAACAATGTAAATCATCCCCATCACTGTTTAAAATGATAGGAAATCTATTTCCCATCAATATGATACCAAATATGTTGACTTGTTGCTCATTTTAATATATTTATGGTCAGTTTTAGATACTGGTAGAAATTTTATACCACTCCAAAAGTTAATTCCAGCAGGTTTTTTAATTCTGGGTAGAAAAAGTTAAACACATTACATAACAACTGAATCAAATGAATCTCTGGATGAAAATTCTGCAGAAAAAAATGCAAAAGAAGCAGCAAAAGAAGCAGCTGATTTGTATGATTGTGTGATTTGTATGATTGTGTGATTTGTATGATTGTGTGATTTGTATGATTGTGTGATTTGTATGATCTTTATCTCTTATGTAAATAAAAATATGAGTGTTGGATAAATAATATGATGAAAGGGACATGAAACAGGGAGCATCAGATCTTTGCTAACAATTATGCCAACATGATAAAACATATTACATTTTCTCTGTCAGAAGCAGATATTTGAAGTACACTGCCACCAACAGCAAATGATTCGGGCAGATTTCCTGCGTAGTTCTGTGAAAATTCTGGAGCATTTGGATTGTGATCAACATCAACAATCACGTAAGCCTTGGCTCGCAAATTTGGATTCTGTTCATCATAGGCATAGACGTCAAGCTGGATTTTATGGAAAGGAGAATAAAACAAAAATTATTCTTTGTTATTTCAACTTTCTCTCAACTCTGTGGAAAGACTAGGAATGCACAAATTTGAGTTTGTCTTTGTTCATTGTTTGTGTTTAATCGACTGTAGAGCATTGTAGGCCAGCATCAATAGAGCAGCCACATAGAGGATGCCAAATGTTGATCAGTGCTGACAGCTATAGTAATTGTCTTACTTAATGTCAATTGATCCCCATAAAAATCACATGCTGCCGACCTCACTCAGTGCTGATAAGTTGTGGCAGTTTTATGGGAACTAATCTTTAATTCTATAGCGCTGAAACAACCATCGGTACAGGTGATCTGAAGCACCGTTCACCAACAGACTCTTGTGAGATCGGATGTGTGATGTCACTGTCCTGGACCGGCTAATATTTAAATGCAACCGTCTTTATAATAAGAGACTGCACAAAATTTTTTTATTTATTTTCAAAATGAGCGACCTCCTAATCAGTAAAGATCAAGCAGAATTTGATCTTTTTAAAAAATGGAAAAAAAAATACTTTTCATTTGTACCACATTTTATGACTGATGATCAATCTGTGTGTTGTTGGTGTGTAGTAATTCTCAACTTTCTCTTTCTGTCTGTCTGTCTCTTTCACTGTATGTCTATCTATCTCTCTCTCTCTTGCTCTGTCTCTATATCTATGCCTGGTTGTCTGTCTATCTGTCTGTCTCTCCCTCTGTTTCTCTGTCTGTATGTCCGTCTGTTTATTGTCTGCCTCTGTCTGTATCTGTGTCTGTCTTTCCGTCTCTGTCTATCTCTCTCTCTCTCTTTCCTCTCTCTTTCTCTCTCGGGCAATCGGGTAACTTTAAGCAGGCATTCACAGTGGTCCCAATGAAGATCATTCAATTGATATATGCTTTTCTTCAGTTTCAACAGATAAGCTAGGCATCAGTCAGCATTCTCTCTGTGGTCACCCAGAGATGGACTAGTAAACCTAATGTTACAAATTTACTCCAGAAAGTTTGTGGTTTAGTTCAGTGCTATTCTTAGACTTTTTAAATATCTTTTGACAGATAACATTAGTTGACATAAAAGGAAGTAAAGAAAGCTATACAAGGCCAAAAAAAATAAATCAAACCTGGTAATATGGTCTCTTCAATGGGTCACTTTGTATTCCTCTTGCTAAAGTTATCACACCAGTGTCTTTATCTATTTTGAAATAGTCACGAACATTTGCTTCTCCTTCCATTTCATACTTTATTAGTGGCTGAAAAATATCAATACAAGTATAAGCATGTTTTTGTTCTTACAGATAAAACAAAGCAATGGTATAGATATATCTATAAAATGTTATACTTTTACAAAACATAACCATACACTGATGAAATGACAACAGTTTTCATAAGGTTTACTCGGACTGAATGGCAGGTTGAAAAATGCTGCTGCCAAATGGCTTTGCTATGTGTCAGTGTGCGCCGGATGGTTAGTGTGGATTGCGGTAGCCGCAATAGGGCACACTGTGCACAAAATAATGTCCGCTGCTGTGAAGGAAGATGCATGGAAATCCCTGCCAAGGAGGAATCAGCCAGCCATCTTTGGCCTGAAAAGTGGACATTCTCCACTAAATGCTCACCTGAACAGGATCAACCGAAGTTGTAATTACAACTGTCAATGGTATGATGCCCTGTCAGCAAACCCTGAACAAGTGCACGTCAAATGCCTGTTGCTGAGAAAGGGATTTGATTTGATTTAATTTGATTTACCCACATCTACAACTAAGTTGATCTCAGGGTTTTTGGTAGGATTTTTAATTTTGCCCGGACTGCCCTGTCATCAGTCATGGGATCTTTAACAAGCAAAGAGAGTTGAGATCTGCACACGGGACCTCCTTTTTATCGTTCATCTCCAATGGGACTGGGTGTCAATCCACCTACTTGGACCAGGGATGTAAATTTTTCAGCTGCTGGCGGAGCTCGAACCCACTACCTTTTGGTTGAGAGGCCGACGCCTTGCCTCTAGACTACCGAGTCCCTGCTGAGAAAGGGAAGAGAGATGGCTCCTGCTCCACCAGAAAGTGGAAAACTGCCTCTTTGGTGAGGTGGGGCAGCTGAAAAGGACGGCAGCATTTTACCGCCTTACCATCAGGAATGAAGGGTAGCTGGTCATACCTTACTGCGAAGGGTTCTCTCAGAACTCGCTTCGATGATAATGTACATGATTAAAATCCATTAATTGGCATTTAGAGTTTCTCATAATAGTTGATATAAGATCAATCATTTCCAAACACTCAAGCTATATTCTTGTACATAAACAGTTACAGTGCATTATGTGATCATTTCAAAATTGAGAAGTTAAAATTAAAATACAAAATTATACTTTGTATACAAATGTAAAAATCGTTTTTTTTTAAACCAATATGCCTTTTAAATATGCATAATAAATTACCTATCATTTTGGAAGAAAATTGTAGCGTAAAACATTGCTCATTTATAGTGAATTTCTCACCGAATTTGGCGGAAGATCTGGGTCTCGAGCTGACAGTGACAACAAGATCATCTTCTTTTGCAATAACCGGAAGGTCTTGTCTATATACCAGTAAGGTAAAAACTGAGCTTGATCTGCATTATTGTGAACGACAGTTATAGTCACAGTTGCATTTGCTGAGCGTCCCCTTGGATCCATGGCATTAACAGTTAACTTGAGAAAGAGAATAATTTTGTTATAAGAGAGTTATTGTTGGATTTGTTTAAATATCTGACATTATTTATTGTAGAGGATTAAAACTTTTAATTTGAAATTTGACATCTTTTCCTTTTTTGAAGCTAGAAATCAGAATTTCTTAATACCTGATGTCTATCATACCTTTTCAATTTCATTCATAATACAGTTTAAACATTGTTCTTGCTGAAGCCATTGTAGTTTAGTAAATACAGTGAAACCTCTCTAATTGGAAACTCTCGGTGGATTGAAAATCGTCCCGATTAGCTTGGTTTCCCAATCTGCCGTGGGCCTAGGGATTTTGGTTTTCCTTCAGCACTTTGAGGTACCTAAGCCCTTCTGTGATTGATAAAATGCAGAATTTAACAAACATGTAGCCACAGGACCAGATAATCAAAACAAAGATGGCAGTAATCAGAGATGTCTCTCACACTCATAATTGATCTTCCTTGGGTGGTAGATGGATAAGACATGTAATAAAGGAAGTATGGTGAATCGTTAAATCTCCTCGCGTGTCCACCCTTATATTGGCAGGAAAGGCAGGCAATAAAAGACTATGATAGCGCACAAATTTGCTTTCTAAGCACTGACCCATGTCAACAAATGTCAACAACGTACTGTATTGTTAGGTGGACGAGCAAGGACTGGTTCTGCCTGCTTTCACACCTTTGTAATGAATGTCTGGTGTGTCTGACCTATGGTCGTCATAAACTGGCACTTGCAACATTGTGTACGTATTGTGTAATGTATAACATGTGTAGCACTGATGCAGGTGTAATAATTGATGTTTTGCTAACACGAAAATCAATTTTGGATAACAAGTGAGTGTTGGAATAAATAAATATGGGAGAAATGGTGATGATAATCAATGCAAGTCTGCGAAACATTGTCCCGATTAGCCGCAGACTTTCGGTTTAGAGATAAATTATATAGAAAAATTCTGTTTCCTGAGATTTCTTCCCAATTGGCCGGGTTTAACAATTCCCCGGGTTCCCGATTCGACAGGTTCCACTGTATCTTTTATCTGAACTTATGTATATCAACATAATATGACATCTAGCCAAGGTACAATCACATTTACATCATAGAGACTGTTAACCCATTGCGTTCGTGTCGGATGTATATGCCCGACAGACTATCTGTCCTCTGAAGTCATGTCGATTACATGTGTCTAACAATGTTTATTATAATGTAGGACACTGGAATCACTGATATTATGAAGAAACGTCTTAGTTTGCTATAGGAGTCTTTATTGGGCATTTTCAGATTCACTTTCTGAGATGTGTTTACTGATTATCAGTTATTGAGCTGCAACGTAAGTGTTAAGATTTTTTCCATGAGGACATTTGGCTCCATCTCATTCTTGCAAACTCAATAATGGCCTCTTTCTTTTGACATCTGTAACATACTGACATATTCTGTGAAATTCCATCCTAGTCCATGTTAAAAATGATTTTAATTTTCAATTCTTCTCTTTGGTTGGTTTATGACCTTAAGCCCCAGAAAAGTTGACTACTCAGAAGAGAATATATTTAATTCAATTAAATTCAATTATCTTTATTATTCCGTTAAAAACGGAAGTTATAGTTGTGTTATCACAATTTCCGTTTGAATAATAAAGAATAAATCAATGCATTTAAATTAAAAACAAATCTAACTTAAGTTAATCATTAAATGTATAGATTTTGGAAGAAATATATATAAAGGTGCAAAGGCGAGTAAATAGATGAAACAATACACATAAAAAATAATTATAGACAAATCAGCTTAGCTTCATACATTCATCAACTTATCATAAATCATTTAAACAGTCATTGCATTTTACTTGACTGTCGAAGCGATCGGGATACATTATATTGAAGTTGGAAATTTGGACTGTAAAGCTACAAAGCTTGCTCTTGGGTTTTGAGGACTCTGAATGCACTCATTAGTTTCAAATTTAAAAAGATAAAACTAATGATACCAAAAACCAAATATTGGTACCAAATAACAAAAAAAATGAATTTTAGACACTTGAAGAAAAATTATAATTTAAGTATCCTTATTTCTCATCTGATTTTGATGGGACTTGGACTGGTTTTCTTCATTTTTACGATAGAATTAATTTCTTTACACTTTTGACACGACCAATGCACTCTTGCTTGATTTCTATAGTCTTTCTCTCTTCCTCACTTCTCAGACTAGGACTAAGCATAACCTATGCTTTCATCTTTTTTTCATTCCTGTGAAATTTAGAGGTTTGAAACAATCATAAAGATTGAATGGAATGGAACAAGATTCCATTATATACTTTAGTTATCTGAGATCATTTTCTGAGTTTTAATAAATTTTGTAGTTTTTCTCTAACCCAATTGGCTCAATTCACATGTAAATATTTGTTATTATTTAGGTATCAAAGAAAAAAATATTGAATCTTGATATTGGATGAGCCATGCATCTGTTAATAGAGATGTGTGGCGGTTCATGGCCCAGCAGGAGCAGAGCACAATCTTTGGCCTACATAGTGGGTATGCCTCACGAACTTTCACCTTTACAGAATTGACCTCATATGAGATGCCACCTATCAAGGGTGTGGTGCACATAAGGAAACCCAGAGCATGTGCTCAACGTTGAAAAAGGAATGGGGGCTCCTGAGAGATCTGATCAGGAAAAACAAACTGACTCTACAATAAGGTGCAGAAGCTGAAGAGGATGGCAGCCTTCTATTGCTGTGCCACCAGGGGTAGTTTGACCTGTTTATTTTGTATGCTTTTCTTGAAGCTACAAACAAAACAGACATTTCAAGTTAAGACATCAAGAAAAAAAATGTTTCAGTAGAAATCTTAAACATCATAATGTAGCATGAATGATTCCCAACTATTTACCGTGTAACTAGAATCTGCGGTGCCCATTTCTGAATTGACTCGAATTGTTCCAGACGAGTCGAGGTAAAATCTCCTCAAGCCATCACTTGAGGCATCTACAAGAGAATATTTTATTGACTCCTGAATAAAGAAAATAGAACAGTATGAATAATGAATATGTAGTAAAGAAATCTCATATATGACAGAAATAGGACAAATTGAGATACAGAATAAAATAAATGAAAGTGAGATCATCCTTTCTAGTATTTTGCTATAAATCCATTGACTTAATCAAGTATGGGAAACACTTGATATGATTATTAGTCTCCATATAACATAGAACCATTAAGTAATCCTCTTTGTATGTTTGATTAGTACATATAATCAACATGAAATATTTCAATGTTCACTTAAAAATATCAAATATCAAATTATTAATGGTCATATTTTTATTTACAATACCCATCAAAATGCTTAAACCTTGTCTTAATCCCTTCGTTGTCCAGGGACATACATATAGCGGTGCTGGGGAGAAACTGATGGTTTACTTCTGAAGGGATGTTATTCAAACAATATGCAAGTGTTTTATGCAGTTATGTCCCTTAGACAATAGATTGAAACATGTCATGTCATAAGCCTGTAAATTCTATAGGCACATGGCATATAGCATGCACAAACTGTCCCACGGAATTTGCACATGGCAGCAAAGGAGTTAAGTAAGCAACTGAAATGTCATTTTCACAATTAAATTCCATTTTATCATGAGTCATGAAAGTCAATACTATGTACATCATGGACTATAGACATGATAGGTCAAGTTATAATCACCTGGTCTGCATCTTCTGCTAGAATTGTTATGACAGATGTACCAGGAGGAATACTGTCATCAATCCTGCCATTATATGGCTGATTTAAAAAAATGGGTCCATTTGCATTGCGAGGCACAGTGACTCTAACATCAATGGTCACAAAACGATCAGGATACGCACTGTCATAGGTTTTCACTCTAACCTAAAATAAAGGAAAAATTGTTTTATAAGTCACCTTGCTAACATGCCTTATTGCTAAATTACATAAAAAAATGAGAAAATTTTTTGTTCATTTGAGTACATTCATCTGTAAGACAAGAGAAAGTAAGTGAAATGCTAATCTATATAAATCAAATGCCCTAATAACAAATTTATATCTACAACACACATTGGACGATGTTGTACTTTACCAAGACTTCAGCCTTATGCATTGAATTTCAATTCTGTTTTAGAACAAAGCGCTACTGAATTTTGATATATGATTTATATGATTTAGAGATTACATAAAACACATGCAGAATGATATATATTTATATGCATGAGTCTCTCTGACATAATCCCACAAAACAATAATGCAAAATATCTTGCTTTATTTTGTTTTCCCTTCAACATTTTTGTTTTCAGAAAATTTTCTAATTTTCTAGAGAGAAATGAAGTACAAGAAGGAAAATACTTGTAGTCTTACCACATAAGTGTTCAATCCTAGAGGATCATCAGCAGGGCTTCGCCTAAGGCTTATTGTTCCATCAGTCCCAATGCTAAATAATGATTCAGACGGATAATAGCCATCTATCTCATACATTATTGTTCCCTGCAATGAATCAAACAAGCATTAATAATAAACTACTACTACTACTACTACTACTACTACTAATATAATAATAATAATCTATCTATACATAATGGATGTAGAATTGGATAATTTAACGCTGAATCAGATCTTTACGTTGGCAACCAAAAACCATGAGATTTCCATTCTCACGCAAAATTAAATGTAGAGTTGCATGGGCCTAATAATTTTTATTGATTCAAAGGATTGAATGATATGAAACATAATTTCAGTTAAATATAAAAGCCATCATTTTTACATTGTTAAAATAAACAATGTTTTCATTGGCTGTTACTTCACAATATACTTGAGCATTTACTACGTCATTTTACCTTAAAAAGAGAATGGAATTTTCCATTGTAGAAGGTCAGAGCCTATGCCCTTTGTTAAGGACCATGGCCTTTAGAGGGTTTAGAAATATTTTTCTATTACTCAGATTTTTAATTTTTCCTTTGCAAAATAGTGAAACCATTTATTTGTACAAAATATAAAGATGGAAAAAAACTTTAAACTTTATCTCCAATACCAATTTGTAGTTAAGGAACATTTTAATACCTGTAAATCATTGTCATTAGCCTGAACTTGAATTACAACAGTTCCATTCAAGTCGTATTCATTAATACTGGTCCTATAATCAGCAGCCAGGAAGAAAGGTGGCTCATCTAAATCAACACTGATTAATGCAGAGCATGAGTCTGATTTGCTTCCGACTGTTCGTGTGTCAAAAGCTCGGACAGCAATCTGGAGAAGTAAAAACATTCATAAGTAAACCTACTCTTATCAATATCAAATTTATAGCTCTATAAAAATACAGATGAATGTAAATGTGTAATGTTAATTGAAAATCAAACAAACAATTGAAGCAAGATATGAGTTATTACATAAACATTTTGACTGATTTACACAAGTCTCTTACAGCGTATTGGGTGATAGTAGTTCTTTCAAGAGATTTATACAACCACAACTGCCCAGTTTTGGGATGCAAATAGAAGACAGGATCACTTGCATTGGCTGGTGGTGGAAGAGTCTCAGTGAGGGTAAATTCTACTGGGTCCTAAGAAATAAAAAGTCAAAAGTTTTCAAAATTGGAGAACAAGTAAAGAGTATAAAATATGAAATTCATGAATGGAACAGGACAAAATTGTTACATGTAGTTGTAGCTTGCAAATGATGTATCCTTAAAATTTTAAAAGTGACGGTATTCTTCTGTGCACTATAAAATGGGCGGAATCAGAAAAAAAGTATTAATTCATCATATGGAATATGAACATTAAAGTTATATAGAAAGAACACTAAAGTATGAAAGGAAACTAATTTAAATGAATTTCAATTGAAAACAAGAAATTTTCATTTATATATCTGTTGCTCTAAGGGAAATGATATGAGCCAAGTACTATAACTTATAAAAACAGTTTAAACCAATGATGAAGGTAATGAGACGATAATGATGTCTAAAAATAAATGATAACAGAAATATTTGATTTCTTGCAATGAAAGATGATACGTGCAGAGAAACAAGAATGCTAAAAAAGCAAGAAACCACTGTACATTATCTGCATCAGGTGCACGCAAAGTCAAAATCACAGATGGTGGATCTGTATACTCGGAGATAGTTTCACGAAATTGACTCCTTTCACAAACTGGGCCAAACTCATTACGATTGACAATTATTTGAACATTTGATGAAGCTCTCCGATCAGGGTCATTGTTGTTGTAGGCAATCACACCGAACTAGGAAAAACAGCCAAAAGGAAACAAATTAACAATATTGATTAAGAGTAAATGTCATTAATGGTTTGCCCCCTTGTTGAAAAGAAAAAAACCCTCTTAGGCAAGCCAAAAGATGAAATCATAATCTGTAATAATAACTCATAATTAAAATGCATAAAATACATACAGAAAGAAAAAACAATGGTAACATGCCTTGTTCTCTTGATACATTAAGAACAGATTCCGAGATTTAGTTGATCAAGTCAAGGGAGGTATCATTTATTTTGCATGCAAGTTCAAGCTACATTGTTCAATGCAAAGTCAGATTTTAAACCAGATAATACATTCAAGGATAGTGAAGGTATTTCTCAAACTTTGTTATAAACATAAGAAGACTTACTTCATACACAGTTTGATCATCATAGAAGAGAGGCTTAACCACTGTAATTCTTCCAGATGATGAATTCAAAGCAAAATATGCTGGTGGGGGTGGAACAATTTCATAGACAATGGAATCCTGAATGGAATAATCAGAGAGGTCAAATATTGATATGATGTGTATCATTCTTGAACAAAAATAAAAGGCATTCATTTCTTAAAGCAATCCTTGTATTATACACATACCTCATGACTAAGCTTTTTCAAGAGTATTATTCAAAGATTGATAACTACAATCCTAAATCTTATTGTCTCCTTGAAACAATAATAATAAAAACTGATATCTTTTAAATTATTTCTAAGGAAGAAGCTAAGAAAATGAAATAACATTACCTTACTTAATACAAAGATTGGTCATCGTAGAAGAGAGGAACAAACAAACAAACCATGTATCCGTCAAACTCACTTCAGGCCGTGCATCATCATCATTTGCTAATACAGCAAGAGCAAAATCTCCAGCTTCTACTTTTTCGTTGATTCCTTGAATGTAAGTAGTTTGGGTAAATCTAGGAGCAGCTCCGCTCCTGTCAATGGTAATAATTGCTTCTGTGTTTTGACATTGCTGTGGTACCCCATTGTCACATGCTCTGATAGACAACTAAAGAAAAAATATTTATTTGAATCAATCACAGGTAAATCTCCTAAAACAAGTAGTTTGGACATATGACAAAAAAAATTAATAGATCTTTACAGAAAGAAAAACAGAAATCTTTTCTTGCAGTAACAACAAGAAAAGCACATAAAATTAACCCCTCTTCAATAACATTGACTACTTAACAATTGTTTCATTTATCAATACATTTTACAGATTTGTTGTTTTTCCTCTAAAATATTGCGGAATTGTTGAACAGATTGATTTGAAGACTTTTGAGTCCTCATTTAGATAATTAATGAAAGCATCTCTAAGTGTACTCATGTTGTGATCTCATTATAGTAAAGCAAATATAGAAAGTTATTGTAATAAATGATTGACTCTAAATCAAAATTTTGTCAATAAAATTTCCAATGTCACATACTGTGAATCCTGTGATAGTTGTCCCTTTCACTGATTTCCTCAACAGCACTTCTCCTGTTTCAGTCTGAATGAAAAAGTATTCAGAGGGTCCAGAGCTCAAATCACGAGCCAGTTCCCTGGTAATTTCGTATTTAATTTCATCCTGGAGAGAAAACAAAACAATGTTATGAGAGATATCGTGACATAGATAGATTTCTATTAAATGATTTTCAGCAATATTTCCTACTATTCTGGGACCTTGAACTTTGTAAGTGTGTTGTTGATGACCAGACAGTTCCAGTGATAACAGATTGGCTCTCTACCGTCACTGAATAAGGGTTTTTTCATGCCCCCTTTTCACTCGATTTTAGGGAAATTGAACCCAAAGTTCTGACTCTCCCTATCCTCACCTATAAAATATTCATTAATAAATGTTTTATCCATCTTATATTCATCTTTCAACATTTTTGTGCTATTAACTTGCAGATATGCAATCATTCTACCTAATTATGCAAAAAACAGAGAATTGACAATTTGATCATAAAATTCCTCTCTTATTGACCAATTGTCTTTAGAATAACATATTTGAACTTAATGAAATCCCCACATTATATCCCTTTCTGCTTTTGGGCGCCATGATAGCCAGTTTGAACATTAGGGGGAGGTGTGGGGGGGGAGGGGGCAGGGAGGAGGGCGCCACCTGGACTGGCGAGTTTGGGACCAAAAGGTTGATTTTCTGTTCTTTGCATATTCGGGTAGAATGATCATTTATCTACAAGTTTATGACAGAAAAATGTCCATATGACGTATATTTCTTTTTTCCAAAATATGTTGTAGACGAGGGTAGGTAAAAACAGTCAAAATGTTGACGTACATGACCCTAAAACTGACTGAAAAGATGGCAGTAAAAATCTGTATATTGGCAGTTAATCGCCAAATGTGACAACACCAAGGTTACGCTTCTGCCAACATCGCTCATCGCTTGGCCGATCGCTGTGTGATGTAAGAGACGTTGCGCGTCAGTGTGTATACACACGCGCACAAGCATAGGATATAGAGGAAAAAATAAAAAACTTGTCGTTTTGACATCTGTTTTCACAACAGTGCACATTTCAACCTAGATTTATAATCCTCTTTACATTAGTAACAATGCCAGAGACTGTCAAAAGAGTAAGGGGGCTGCTTCAATAAAGGAAACACGTCTGAAGCTGTTTTGTGTTATTTTCTTTTGATGTTTTTACTTGCATTTTCTCGAAATGTAGTTTTTTCACACTAAAATTCTATCTCCTCCGCCATTTACCGAACGAGTTGTATTATATTTAGCACACAGGTTTCTCTTGTTACATGTTAATAGAAAGACATCGTTGTTTTTTAAATATCATGTAAACAAGTTTTGAGAAATTTATTTTTTTGGTAATAAAAATGCCATTTTTGTACATTTGTATTTTTAAAAATTCATAAAAAAAATATATCCAAAATAATTTTAAAAAACCCGACGTCACTCTTTAGATATTGAATGGAAAAGACGACCTGCACAGGTTTTGAGTGATTTTATTCATAACTAAGGGAGGAGATAGATTTTGAAAATTGGGTCAAAATCCAAGATGGTGGCCGTTTCTATGGCAACCAAGGGCGCTACAAGCTTTTCAATGACAGTATTTCGACATTTACTCATGTAGATACTAAAAGCAAAGACTGAAACTCAAAATGCACAAAAAATCACTTTAGGAGGCGTCCCCCACCCCCCCTCCCCGCATCAGAAAGGAATTTTGCACTTTGCAGCAAATGTTCAAAATCAAAGTTTTCATCAACCAAAACATAAAAAGGCATGCTGTCAATGCTAGTAGTTATAATAGAGTACAATCATGGACAAGCATGGAAGTCAGGAAAGTCTATGAGTCTATAGTTGACTTTTGCTTTACTTGTTGAGTGATGTTCAACAACATGAAAAAGGATCCAATTAAGAAGTAGAGATAGTAATTAAGTGAGGGAAATGGAAGTGAGCTGCAAGAAAAAGACAAGAACAAGGACGAAGAACTTAAAGGTGATCCAGACTATGCCTTTGTAGCATTTTTTTTTAACTTGCTTTATGTCATGGAGGAATGAAATTGTGTTTTTAGGAAGGGTATTTTTCAAAATTTACATAAAAAAATATGAATCACCAATATGCATCTTTGTCTGAAAATTGTTGTATAACTTTTTATCAGGCATTTTGTAAACAATTTAACACAAAAATTAAAATAATTTTTGTGACAAAATTGATTTTTTACATACATTTCGTATCAACATTTTGAAAGTTCAACAAACATAATTCTTTGCAGATATTAAAAATACCTCTTGACCAACTTTTTGTACTACTCTTAAGAATATTTATATAAAGTTTTGTGATATTGATTTTGTAAATAAGTGAGATTTGATTGTCAAAAGTTATCCAAAACGATGGTGGCTATTACTTTCATACAGTGGTTGTCTATATATTTTTGGACCGAAACTGCCCAAGGCACTTTGAAGTAAGTGATACTTTTGGTTCACAGCAGAGTTATATAGATTATGTAGAAATATGTATTTTAGTTTTCACTGCCAACCTCAGCCTTAATACCTAAAACTAAAGAACAAAAGCCACCTCTCTTTTTTTTAAACTGTGAGATCTATATAGTATTTTGAACTTTTGAAAAGTAATAAAGATTTACCTGTGGATCTGTGTCAACTGCAGTCGCATTCAAAACTAATCCAAACACTGGAAAATCTTCAGATATGGTTGCCCTCAAATTAGGTACTGTAAATGTGGGTTGGCCTTGATTACGGAGTACGTTAATTGTGCATGAAATGACACTGTTCCTGTTAGGTCTCATCTCATCAAACCCTTGAATGAGGAACTGACAAACAAAACATAGATATGAAGTATGATTCTACCAATGTGAATAAAACGACTGATCGTGTCAACTGATCATTGAGTTACTTACAGTGAAAAGCATGCTATGAAATGTATAGAATTATTGCATTAAATCTTAAAATTGCACGATGCAAAAAGAATCATCAATATTGTTAAAAGAACAGAAAATGTTATTAACTTTTGTTCCATGTTTCAATTGGGGATAAAATTTTCCCTTCAAGAAAACAAACAAGCAATATACTACATTTACTCACACCTAAGAAACTAGTTTATTTGTGACACTCTACAACAAAGCACTATATTACAATATATAACATAAAAAAACATAAAGAGTATATAACTCCTTACTGTCAAAGTAGTTCCTGTAAAGGTGCTGTCTCTTATGTTCCTGGTAAGTGTCAATTGACCAGTATTGCGATCAACACTGATGAACTCTGTTGCAGGGTAGACACCTGTCGTTTCAATACGATTGATCCCTACAAATCAAAGATGACATATTTGAAGACAATTATCACAAAGAGAGACACTTTCAATGTAAAACAAACAAAATCATACTCCCATTACGATTTCTTCGACATATTGTACTGGTGTGATCTGATATTGACAACAGTGGTCCATAAATATGAAAGGTAAATAACAATATTGTTATTGTGGTGAATAAAATATATAAAGAAAATTTATTTGGCTGTCAATCATGTAGTGGATTATATGACCTACTTGACATCTTGTGTGTGTCCAGCAATTATTGTCCGTTGTTTCTTTTTAAAAATTTTGAATTGGTAAATATTTCAATATAAATGATCCAGATCAGGCTTTGAAGTCAATAGGAGAACATTTTATGATGTATATTTTTATGTACCACACCTTCCTAAAGAACAAAAAGTCACAAAATATTAATTTACAAAGTTACACCAATCGGGGAGCTGTCCAACAGGGGGAACAAAAACGGCACCTAAAGCACAGTTACAGATGAGAAACAGTACAACCCCACGAAAGGTGGACACAAGATCTACCAGGAGGTCTCAAGGTGGCACCTCTGCTACCTGCCTATGGTACAATGGATTAACCATCTGTTTACCCACATCATTTTGATTCAGAGAAAAACATAGTCAGAATTGTGGATTGACATCTAAAAGTCTAAAAGATAACCTTAGAAACATTTAAAGATGTTGCAATGACAAAATCACTTTATCCAAATTGTTTTTGTTTAATTTCATGTTCTCAATTATAAAATTTAGAAGTAAGACATACTCCTATATACTAAGACTATACTATCCTTTTCATTAAGACATACTACTGACTGTCTATATTAGAATAAGACACTCTGGTAAAAAAAAAAGTTTTATTTCAGTTACATCTGTAACATCCATGATAAAGATAATATGCTTAGTAAACTTCAATATTTCAGCCAATTATCAATTGTATATAGTTAATCATTACAGACTCTTTCACACCTACCAGATTATTGTCATCAGTGTACGTAATCCGAAGCGATAAAGGTCCAGGATTAAAGTTTTCACTAATGGTCTGTTGGCAACTGATGGGGAAAAGGAGTGGCTGATCAGGATAGCGATTAATTCTGACTATAACGGTTGCACGGCCTTGCTTTTGGGGATTACCGTCATCAGAGGCCACCATCAAGATCTTTACATTAGAAACAAAATTAAAATATTAGTGTTAAAGGAATTAACACCCTTAAGTATAACATTATCATTCTTCTATGAAAAAGGAATACAATGAAGATGAGAAAGGGCTGAAATGAACGAATTAAACATCAATAAGCTGCTCAATCAGCTCTTACACAAGTTTTTAGAGTTGGAGTCGGTTGTATATTAAATTGGCTTAAAAACTTAACACGTTTCTTGGGAGACACCTTGAAGTTTTCTTTTTGTATAGCTGTTCTAGATCCTCAGCTCCTCTGACAATACAAATTTTGTTTGCTTTTTGTTTTTTTCCTGGCAAAGAGAAATCTCTTGTATTTAAAAGGAATTTTCTAGTGCTCAAGTGCAGGTACATTATGCGCTATCCACAATTTTCTCTTCAATCTGTAAACTGACCCTTGCTTCCTGGATGATAGTTCCATTTCCACTTCAGGTTTAAGTGCAGCTGATTTTGATGATTTGTTCTTGTGCTACAGTTGGAAATAATTTTACAAAAAACTTAACACTGTCAAATCTAATTCTGTCATATCAGGCCTACACTATATATTTTCCATTTTCGGGACTGGGAGGTTTGGAAAAAATTAGAGAAACAATGAGCAAGAACATATCAATTTGAACAAGACATATTGATTAAAAAAAGAATTAAACACAGACTCTGTATTCATCCTGGGGTAAACCAAATAGCTCTTTCTTCACATAAATGGCTCCATTGCTTGAAACAAAGAAGAGGGCAAGAGCATCCTGATTGTCTGATGCAGAATAAGACACTGTATCCTGTAAAAATAATAATGACCATGTATTGACATGTGTCTCCATGTTACAGTTCATTAGGATAAGTCAACCAGAAAGGTTGGATATTTTAACCTGGCAAGGGTGATCAGAGGAAATCTATCTATCAATCTCTTCACTATGCTTAATTTTTGGTGTATCTCATTTGAATTATATAGTTTTTAAATTTGTTTCATATTTGGCTTTGAAATTTCATAATGAGAGCAATGTAACAAAGTTTGTGCCATAGTTTTTACTCATAACTATTTCAGTGCTCTTCAAAAGCATGGGTGGTATCTTACACACAAATGTATGTATTTTCACAAGTATATCTGGACAACTTTTTATATTTTAGAGTCAATAAATTGATAGTAATCATTTGTCATGCTTTTGATTATGATGATAATTGGTGTTTGAAAAACATAAAAACATCAAAGAAATATCTTTTAATAATCATTGAAAACAATTCACCCAAGTATCACCATCATTAGCTGTCACTGTCATATAAACTAACTTGCATGAGTATCACCATCATTAGCTGTCACTGTCATATAAACTAACTTGCATGAGTATCACCATCATTAGCTGTCACTGTCATATAAACTAACTTGCATGAGTATCACCATCATTAGCTGTCACTGTCATATAAACTAACTTGCATGAGTATCACCATCATTAGCTGTCACTGTCATATAAACTAACTTGCATGAGTATCACCATCATTAGCTGTCACTGTCATATAAACTAACTTGCATGAGTATCACCATCATTAGCTGTCACTGTCATATAAACTAACTTGCATGAGTATCACCATCATTAGCTGTCACTGTCATATAAACTCTGACACTGTCATATAAACTAAATTGCATGAGTATCACCATCATTAGCTGTCATTGTCATATAAACCAACTTACATGAGTATCATTATCATTAGCTGTCATTGTCTTATAAACTAACTTACATGAGTATTTACATCATTGGCTGTCACTGTCTTATAAATTAATTTACATGAGTATTTACATCATTGGCTGTCACTGTCTTATAAAGTAACTTACATGAGTATTTACATCATTGGCTGTCACTGTCTTATACACTAACTTACATGAGTATTTACATCATTGGCTGTCACTGTCATATAAATTAACTTACATGAGTATCACCATCATTGGCTGTCACTGTCATATTAATTAACTTACAGTATCACCATCATTGGCTGTCAATGTCATATTAATTAACTTACATGAGTATCATCATCATTGGCTGTCACTGTGATAGTAAACAACTTACTTGAGTATCATCATCATTGGCTGTCACTGTCAGTATGATATTGCCAATGGGCTCTGTTTCATTAAGTGTCACAATATAAGATGATTGATCGAAGGTAGGAGTGTTCAAATTTCGTCTCACAACAATTGTAACAACTGCATCAGCAAAGTCCTCTGGATACTCTGGGTCATAGGCCCTTATGTTTAGCTGACAATGAGGGGGGAAATAAAGCACTTGAAATAGTTTTGGAACTTTTTGTACCATATAACCAAATATTTAATGCTGCACAATATTTTCGTCCAGGCAAATTTAGCACTTATGTCAGTTCCAAACATGATTAATATAATACTTAGTGGGCAGCACACAATTGAATCTTTCCTATAGCTTTGACTTTTAAAAAAATCATATCTCATAATTTTTAGTTCCAGTACTTTAATCAACTGAAACATTTTGGGGGAGGGGTAAGGGTGAGATCAGGATGTTTTAAATATGTTTTTATAAGCAAATGCAAATTCAAGAAACGTTTATAAATTACGATTTTCAATAATATTATTGTTTGGATAGTTTCCCATAGTTTCTCAGAAATTTACAATACATTTACCAGTTAAAGTGTAAAGCTGCACTGGCTGTCAACATCATTTAAATAAATAACATGGTGGATGTGATTTCATAAATTGATTCTGGAGCCACCTGAATATTGATCACATCACTTACCAGATAAGATGGAAGATTTCCTGTCAGCAAGCTATTGCCAACTGTTATAACACCAGTGAGTCTGTCTATGTTGAAAAAATAGGCAGCAGAAGTCGATGGTCTCTTTTCATACACAACGCCGTTCTTGGAATGAAATATAACAATTCATATCAAATACTATACCACTTTCAAATGATTTTTTTTTCATTTTCAAAAGAAGCTGAAATGAAGAGAATAACATTCAATCATCCAAACAAATGCATAGAGTGTAACTGTCCTATTATGTTAAAATAAAGCATGCAATAAATTGCAGTTGTGACTCACTCGTGCATCAGCATCATTAGCTTCAACTGTAGAATACACTGTTTCGTCAACCTTCAAATTTTCATCGATGGTAGTTGCATAGGAGCTCCTACAAATACTGGGGAGTTTTGGTTTCTGGTGACTCTTATGAGAACGTCAGCTTTATCAGTCTGGATCGGGCGGCGATTATCTGCCGCATTTACTCCTAACTGTGGATGGAAGCAAAGTTCCAGAAATTGCAAGGTGTTGAGATTTTGACTAGACAAAAATATCATGACTATTTAACGAGAAAGTAGTCAACATAAAATATGTGTGAAATTCATGTTACATGAGCACAGAATTATTATAATCAAGCTACCATAGGAATCTACATATATATAGTTCACTAATTTTATAATTTAAGATCTAGACATTTATATTTATTATATATATATATATATATATATATATATATATATATATATATATATATATATATATATATATATATATATATATATATACACAGTTCACTAATCTTTATATTTAAGCTGTAACTCTGAGCAATCATCTGAAAAGACTTTTTTTTTAAAGAAAAGCTTAAAGTCTTAAGTTGATGTGTCATTTCAAAGATGCTATTCCACATCTAGCAACATCTGGATTCATTGACGGGACAAGAGCTCGTGGCAGACAACGCACCACCTACGTAATGACGTTAAGACAAAACACGTCCGATATGACCACCAACTCGGATTTGATAAGAAGCACTGAAGACAGAACAACATGGAGAGGGATAGTCAGCAACATGCTGAATAGCGCAAGCCACAAATGATAATGATGATTCAACATCCATGTTATTGTTTGCTTGCATGCCTATCTCCAGACAAGTCTGACTTTAATTTCCATGTAAGGCCTAATTGATTCTTTCAACATCTTTCAGTCTCTTCTAAAACACCCCCATTCCATAACCTTGTTTTATGCTTTATTCTAACAAATTTGATCATTGAATCTGTTTTGCACATTGACAGGCATCATATACTTACATCATATCGTAGAGCAGAATCAAGAGTCAGCCTCTTGATAACGCTGACCTCACCTGTCAGCGGGTGGACATCAAAATATTCTAAAGGTAAGTTTGTCTGACCAACAGGAGCGAAAAAGTTGTATGTCACAATATCCTGTGTCAAGAAACAAAAGGATGATGTTTTGTGTTAACAACATTTTGAATTTTACATCTCCATCCGCAAGTTAGAAATTTGAATAATGAAATATGTGTGTAGATCTAGAGTTTATATGATAAAAATGTTGTTCACATTTGTACCTAAATGTTCACATTTGTACCTAAATGTTGTTCACATTTGTACCTAAATGTTGTTCACATTTGTACGTACCTGATTTCTATCAGGTGCTGACACATTCAGTATGTTGGTACCAACTTCAGTCAATTCATGGATTGTTACAGTGTATCCTCGAAGTGTAAAAAACAGGTCCTTCTGGATTTCTTTCAACGTTGACAGAAACCACTGCTGTAGCACTTTGTTCAGGCCTTTGGCTGTCATAAGCAACAACAATAACCTTTGGAGCAAACAAATAATATAATCAACCAAGAATTGAAAAGTGTTTTCCAAATTCAGTTCAGTCCATTTTTGATCAAATTTGAGATTATACAAGAAATGTATATAAAGTGTTAACATCTAGTCAGGGTACAATGTTGGTGGTACAAAATTATGTCCTTTCATCTTATTTGGAACAAATCAAAGTGTTTGTTTTATTTTCAAAATACACTCAGTTCACACACTTGTGCAGTGGGTTTTATCTGTCTTTCCGCTATTCCTTTTCTTCAAAATGGCATCAAGTTCGGAGAAATTTCTCTTATTCAAAGACAACACAAATCATGTCCATTGTTGTATAGCGAAGAAAGTGCATTAGCATTATGGCACATGACAGACTGCCTAAATGAAACTAACCTCTCACTGTGTTCTTTAATCCATTGGTTATCTATTGATACCATTAAAGTATTTATGCACCGATGAAAAAAAAGTTTTTTAAAAAAAGGCTTCTTCATCCTTGATCCCATCTTCTTTGATTGGGATTTTATAACATGGCCTGTCACAGACATACATTCACCTGGTGATATGTCATTTCTTGTCTTCCCATTAACAAGGACAGATATCGGGTTTTTCAGGGGATAAGCAGGTTCTCAAACTATTTTTTTTACTTTTGATTTTTTGGGTTAAATTATGCTCATGTGTAATCAGTGTATTGAAACACGAACTTATATGGTATTCTTATACTTGTTGGAAACGACCGTCATCTTGAATTGTTATGTTTTTTGTTTATACGTTATTTTACACAGCTATTTAGAAAACCTTAATGACCACATCGCTCCAAACTTCACATACAAATTGTTCAAGGTAGTGGCTGTAAACTTAAAAAATACAAAAATATTGTACTATAGCAAAATAATACTATTGTCGCTGACTGTCTAATCTCAGCATGAAAAGCACCGTGCATACGAAGATGTGTGTAAATGTATAGGACGACCCTATTTCATTCAAGGGTTACAGGTTTGTGAGGGCCTCAAAATAAGGCAAAATATAATAATTTGTCATAAAACGTGACGGCTGTCTTCAAAGACTAATTTTTCACAGAAAGACAGGGAATTGAGACTTGTGGATGGTTTGTAAGTAAACCAAAGAAGTCGAATTAGAAAAAAATGCCATAACCTCAATTTTGATATTTTCACCCCAAAATGGCCTATTCCAGGTGCCACATATCCCTTTAAAGAAATTATAACGATTAATACAAAAGAAAGCAAACCTCGTGAAGAAATAACCAAAATCGTTTTCTGATAAATAACGATACCTAAAAAATAGAACTACATAAGGAATATTGTCAGAAATAGATATTAGAAGATGAATTACAATGTGTTATCTCAATTTCTAACCTTGTAATATGCAATATTTTTATTTTAGATTTTGAGATCACTGTTCAACTTTAATAACACGTAAGGTTCATAAAACATAAAACTACCAAAAGTAAATAATAAACTTTACAAGCCCTTTGCTAAATCCTTGAAAGCAAAATCGCTTTAGTCCATTGGATTGGAGCTGGTTTGTGAAACACTCCACAACTTTTTTAGACCTCATTTCTCCTGAACCTTTAACCTTTGATTTTGAAAAAGGCATAACTCAATATGGCTACTTTACTTATTCAGAAAACGCAAAAGTATTAATTTCTCAAAATTTGCTCAAATGGACTGAACAGTTATGAAAAAAAAAAAGAAATTAAATACATTAAAAATAAAATGAAAGTAAACAAAAATCAAAACTTGTTAAATCATTCACAACCATTCTGCTTTTACTTCTATACAACATCCTGTTTAATGGAAAAGACCCTTTAAAAAACAAGAATACCTCATAGTTGTCTTCATTGTCAGGAATCAGATCCTCTCTCACAAATAACTCTCCAAAGCTTTGGGGTGAATTTGAGTTTACCTCGTCGTACACCAAAGTATTGTGATGCAGAATAATTTCCAATGATTCTGTATTGCAGATTACCCTTTGAAATGAAGAGGTCATTAATATCATTTTTTAAAAATTCAAACAGGGTTTTTCTACCAAATATCACCGTATACACGACATAGCAGCGTATGTATGTGAGTGTATTAGTGAGAGAGAGAGAGAGAGAGAGAGAGAGAGAGAGAGAGAGAGAGAGAGAGAGAGAGAGAGAGAGAGAGAGAGAGAGAGAGAGAGAGAGAGAGAGAGAGAGAGAGAGAGAGAGAGAGAGAGAGAGAGAGAGAGAGAGAGAGAGAGAGAGAGAGAGAGAGAGAGAGAGAGAGAGAGAGAGAGAGAGAGAGAAAGAGAGGGAGAGAGGGAGGCAGAGAGAGAGAGAGAGAGAGAGAGAGAGAGAGAGAGAGAGAGAGAGAGAGAGAGAGAGAGAGAGAGAGAGAGAGAGAGAGAGAGAGAGAGAGAGAGAGAGAGAGAGAGAGAGAGAGAGAGAGAGAGAGAGGGACACAGAGAGAGAGAGAGAGAGAGAGAGAGAGAGAGAGAGAGAGAGAGAGAGAGAGAGAGAGAGAGAGAGAGAGAGAGAGAGAGAGAGAGAGAGAAGAGAGAGAGAGAGAGAGAGAGAGAGAGAGAGAGAGAGAGAGAGAGAGAGAGAGAGAGAGAGAGAGAGAGAGAGAGAGAGAGAGAGAGAGAGCAAGAGAGGGAGGGAGGGAGAGATAGAGAGAGAGAGCGAGCAGGTGCTGAAAAAGAAAGAGAAATATGACAGCAAAAAAAACCTAACCGAAAATAAAGTCGATAACGTTTTCTCCCTATTCGCCCTTAGTTCCACCACATTGCCAAACATTCACCCTTCTTCCCTTGCCACATCCCCTCTCCGATTATCTATTGATTTGTTTCTATTTTTTTTATGGTCCCACACTCACACATAGCGACACCAAAGTGTTCACTTTATCGATTGCTAATTTTATTTATTTCTCTTCCTCATATCTATTGCGCCTTAGTACCATGACACAAAGAGGTGTACATAGTGTCAACATCATTAGTAAAAAAATTTACGTTCTTTATGCAGAAGGAAACGAACACAGTATGTTTGTGTAGATAAGACACAGGTACTTTGCAGCTATGATTTTGTCCAAAATTTGCTTCCTATATCCAATATTATACAGTAAATTTCAAGGTCAAAAGGCATTGCTTAAGGGTTCTTTAATCTAGTAGGAGCTTAAAAATAAATAAAAGAAGAAAATACAAAATCAGTTTACCTGCAGGTCAGTATCAAATGCTTGAAGGACAGGCAATGAATTCGGCACAGGGTTCTGGAAATAATCCTCTCTGATCTGAGCAATATATCTGTCCGGGTTAAAAGAAGGTGGTGAATCTGCATCTACTGTGAAAGCAATTTGGATTTCACACTCTTTAGGTGCAGGGTAGCCTTGATCGCTTGCTGTGACCATAAACTGAGTGATGAAAACATTTGAAAATTATGATTTCACATTTTTTCTATAGTTTTTTTCTCTCAAGAATAAATCAGAGGACACAAAAAATACGACACCATAAATATACATTCTAGTACATTCATTTCGTTCAGATAAACAGAAACACAATTTGTGACCATGTCACAATGGAATTTGCATGTATCGTTTTGTAAATATTTTAACATCAAGTAGAACAAATTTAATACATGACAAACACACTCAGGCTGGCTGTTGTCTGTGAGAACATAAGAGAACGTGTAACGCGATAGCATATCAGTAAATTAGTTACCCAGAAAATCTGTTCATCGATGAAATGATGAGTTTGGTTTCTGAAGAGAATCGGTGAGGCAATTTTAAAATTCTATCTAGACCTAAGAATTGTACAAGATCCAAGTTTGCCAATAACTTAATGATGTGAATGTGAAAGATAGACTTGCCATATGTCAATGATTTAGTGTGAAAATCCAGGGAGATGAATCGTTTCTTAACAATGTCTGGTTGAGTGATGCAGCTCATTTCTATATGAACGATTATGATTACGTCAACGATACGAATTATAAGTTTTGGCGATTTTCCAAACCTGACGAGACATTTCAAAGGATCTACACACTCTCAAGACAACTGCATGGGTCACTATGAGTTTTAGGGGGAATCATTAGCACGTTTGGTTCCTTAATGAAGAAATGGTCACACAAACTGACTGTTAATTAGTCATTAAATCATAGTTTTGTAATGCTCTAGAAAATTTTCCAGAAGTCAGTTCACTAGAGGAACAATGGTTTCAACATGATGGAGCCATGCTATGCAGGAATGGCAAAATTGTGTGAATAATCACATAAATATAATTCTTTTTAACCAGTGTCAGCGAGTCATTAATAACTTTGCAGTGCGTCTTAATATTTACATCTCCGGTCATGGACAGTATTTAGAACATGTATTGAAATTCTTGTGTGCCATGGAAAATGTTAATGAAATTTTGACACAATAAATCTGGATAGATTTTTCATGTTCCTTTTAAAATTGAGGGTTGTAATTTTAATTGCTATGATTTTATTGATATTTCTTAGGTATTATGTTTTTCATGTCACCTAGAAGATTTTTGTTTCATAATTTGTAATTTCCAGTTTTTAACAAAGTATTCAAAGAGTGAGGATATTTTTAAATGTTTATTGATTTGGAATTAGATTTTGGGGTATTTCTTATCAGTTCTGATTTTCATTTTGTCTTAAACATCTATCAAATCATGAGTATTTTTCTTGTCTTTAAGCATACATACGTTAAAAGATGAAGGGCTTCCAGCTGTAAAAGTCTCTCTCAATCGAATCTCACTTGTGCTAGAGCTGATGTAAAAGAATCTTCTATCATCTACATCTGTGTTTGCTCCAAATGAATACAATATTTGACCCTAGATAAAAATAAAATAAAAAGATGGATTTATCAATAAATTTATAAATAAAATTAAGAATAATCTTTATAAAATTATGACAAACAATGTTAATAATTCTTTCTTATATGACAAAATATTCAGGACATTATATCACCACCAAGTATCAATTTGAATTCATCATGTGAGAAAATACACATATCAATCAAGAGCGAGACATCATGTAAACTAGGGATCATTGATTATTTGTAATATGTTTCCTTTGCATCATCCTCTACAAATGTTTGCCCTATTTGATGATCAATATTATGACCTTTATTTCTTTCCTTTAGTTTATTTCTACATCTTCATGATATAAGTGGTTATGGGGAATTCTAAATAAATGATGTACATTCAAATACCAAATAAAATACGTCAGCTGCAATTTGTGTTGATATTTGTTTTTCAATTAGTTTATAAATATATAAATTTATAAGAATAAGAATCTCACTCCATCTGGATCGACAGCATTCAGTGTTTGCCACAACATCATTCAGTTTGGCATTGATGTTGATATTTCCCGATATGATAGGTGAATTACATCTCGGTTGATTTGGATTACGATCAGTGTTTACTGTAAGAGTTGCAGTGGCAATACGGTTTGGAAATGCTGAATCATGAACAGTAAGAACTAACTGTGGAGGTAAAAATAATCAAATGAGTTAATGTTTGATCACAGTAGTGCATGGACATGCCTTCTATGAGTTTGATAAAAAATATCTTAAGGAAATTAAAATATATAAACGGATGTAGACTTTTCCGACACTTTGGGTTCATTACATGAGTCGACATTGAATATCTTTGTTCAACAGGGCGGTCAAAGCACTTAATGGTGTAATAAGTGATTGTAAAAGATAGATATGAGAGATATATAAGTAGACCAGAAAACACATTTAAAGGATCCATCAAAATCACAGAAAACTTAAAGATTAAGGAAAATTAAAAAAACAATACTAAACAGTGAACATGCAGTATAATAATTCAATTTTTAAAAAGCAGAGGACAGAATAATTCTTACAATTTGAGAAATATAGAATAGACTAAGGAGCTACAACAAGATAAGACAAACACATTGAAAATAATGTTACAAGAAAATAATTAAACAGTATGCAGTTACATAAAGCACCCACTATACAGAAAAATCAATACAGTTAAGTGCATCGACTTTATACCTGATAATTTTCTTGGCGCAGGGCATCCTCTTGCAGGGGACGATTTAAAACTATATTCTGTACTCCTGGTTCAGCAAAAGATGCAGAAAAGAAGTTTGCGTAACCTTGCACAAGTTCAAATATCAGTTGACCCTGAGAAGTAGAACAATTATTAAGTGAAAGCAAAACTTTGCTTGGGAACAGAGCTAAATTTTGTCCCAGCATACCTAACATTCTTTTATTTATGATAAATGGAAAAGAAAGGTATCAATGTTGGTTGTAAACATTACCAATGAACATACAATCTGGTGGAATTCTCTTTTATGTATTCCTTATCATTGGTGCCAGTAGATGTGAAAATTTAAAGCTAAAAACAAGAAGATGGAAAAACACTGGAAGACTGGTAATAAAGTCACTTTTCACTTCCTCAAATTGTCAAATCTATTACAAGCAGTAATACCTCCCTTCCATTCAATTATTAATAGACATATCTGACATCATGTGTGATGGATGAGCACTTGTCTGACCCATCAGTGTGAGGAACTAATAAGTTTATGCCACAATGCAAATCTGTATTTTATTAACTCGTGCAACCCAAAAATTTTGAGTTTAAAACTGTATCAATTTGGGATTGAAAATTGGTGCTACTCACTACTATGACACTCACAACTACTATCTGTATGACAATGGCATAAAATGCAGAGTTCGAAGAAAAAAAAATTCAATTGATGCATGTCATATAAGAGTATGACAGAGATTAGGAAAAAGGAGGAGAGGAGAGAGAGAGAGAGAAGAGAGAGAGAGAGAGAGAGAGAGAGAGAGAGAGAGAGAGAGAGAGAGAGAGAGAGAGAGAGAGAGAGAGAGAGAGACAGGGAGAGACAGACAGACAGACACGACAGACAGTGACAGAGACAGAGACAGACAGACAGAGACACAGAGAGAGACAGAGAAAACAAGAATAGGAAGTCTAGTCTAAAATAGTGGTGTCAGTAGCCAAGTGGTTATGCTGCTGGACTTGGGATCATGAGATATGGGTCGATACAAACAACAAGCATAAGCTCTGGCTCTATGTGCCATAATGGCCTTGAAGAAAGGAATACAATGAATTGAATTTATTCAACATTTTTTTAAAAAGGAAATTAAAACTACATTAAAGCAGAAAAGATAAAAATTTACAAAATGAGAATGAAGACTTTTATTTGAGAAATTCATAATCTGGTACTTCCATGTACAATACGCACAAACGAATTCGATTTTTAAAATGCTGTTTCCTACCTGCAAATCATTATCAGCTGCAGATGCCGGAAGATGTTGAAAGGAGATCGTTGACCTATGTCAATTCCAACCGTTGCATCTAAGTTTGTAAACGTTGGAGGAGTTATCTCTTATGATGTTCACAATCGCTGTGGCTTGAGCAGTCTTCAAAGGATTCCTTTGATCTGATACTTGGATTTGAATCTTCATGTTATGGAGGTAAATAATATAGAAGTTCAAAAGGGAATTAAAATGGTTCTTAATTTTTCATGACGACATACTTCTTGTTACAAATATTTTAACTATTTTTGAATAAATAAAATGTAGAAGAAAAAAATAAATTGATATTAACGATTGGTTTGGATATAATTCAATTTTTCTGTTCCTTTTAAAATATTTATAATCTAGGTATTTCATGGGTAAAATTTTGTTGTAAAATAAATGTAATCATCAGATTGATCTAGATGTACCTGATCTCTGAAACCCAAATGGGAGGGTGACAAAAGTGAAGATCTTAAGCTTAATAACAGCAGTTTCAGGATGAATGGGTAAAATTGTCTTGCTTGTGCATTTCAATAATTGTGTACCTCAGCTGGTCCTGAAAAAACATCCTAAAAGTCAGTGTTTCTGAAAATGTTGGATGAAAACTTGTGGTTCACAACCAGATTAAACCAACAAAGTTGTGAATAAAACAATTGGTTCACGGCTATGCTATCACTTCAAGCTTTTAACAGGGCTTCATTGTAATGCTGTCTTTTTAATCTTTGAACAAAAATGTCCTTAGGGCAGACAGTTGATTCTCTTTTCACTATTATCTCTGAATCAAGGCATCTCATTCTGGTGGCCGGAAATTTGCACCTGTTTAATCCCGTGACGCAACTCATTGTGTAATTCACTGACATGTTAGGTATGGAAATTTGTGCTGGATTATATTGGTGGTATCGAGGATGATGATATCGAATAAGTACTAGGTGTGAATAAATGAATTTTGTTCATATGGACCTAAAGACTATAAAGCAATTTAATAATATTAATAATACTAATGTTTAGATTTATATAGCGCCTATACATAAAAATACTCTAGGTACTTTACAATGTCAATAATCCACAATTGAGTCAATTGATAACAAGTTTACAAACATGTCTCTCGAAAAAAACGTGTCTGGGTCCATTGTATGAAAAGGTTTTCTCGCCTTATTTTTGAGTTAGGAATAGGCGTGGTTGGGAGGAATCTATTCACTGACCTCAGAGGACAAGGTAGATGTAAGGATTGTAATAGCTAAGCAAGATATTCAGGTGTTGTTCCATGTAATGACTTGAATAAAGTTGAATTTTGGCTACATCATATAGACATATTGTTTCATAACAACATCATGAAACTAGGTACTCTTAAATTAAATGTTGTAAATTTTGCTTTCTCCTGAATCAATGATCATTATCCAGTGCAAGTCTTTGGTGGATTCATCTTTCAACTTGAGTTAATTTTAAACATTGCTGTGACATTATAATTTTTCTTCTTATATTTCTCATTGTAATTTGATCATAGCAAAAACCTCTGGCACACCAAAAGAAATGATGATGCATCTATTTGTATAATGATCTCTACAGATTGATCTGGCCATGAAAAGGCCTTCTCAGTGTTTAAGTTCAATATAAACTGGAACAGAGGGTCAGGATGGGTAGATGTTTGCTTGTGGCCACAAATGGTCAGGCAACAGAATGCATAAATAAAAATAAAAAAAATGTTAAAGAACAAGCTTTTTCTTTATGATGTTATATCCCTCTCAATTCAACCTCTTCTTATGCCAATCTTAGTCAAATTGATCATGAAAGAAAATACACACAATCATTTGCTGCTTGAAATCTTCTGGACATCATTTAAACTTAATGCTTACCCCATCAGCATCTCTAGCTCCAATGTTATCAAATATAACAGTGTCTCTTTCTGTATTAGCAAAAATTGTGACTTCATAGTCTGATTGATTGATGAATATTGGTGGATTCAGATTCCTCCTCATAGTTATTGATACAGTTGATGTGGCCTTTGCCATAGGATATGCTGAATCATGTGCAGTCAAAATAAGCTGAAAAAATTTAATATGAAGCTTGAGAATGCGTTAAGCATCTGGTGTGAAACACAGTTTGTAAAAATCTTCAATCCTTTTAACCATGTTACTTTATGTCTATGTGAATGTATCATATTTTCACTCATTTCAGTATCAGTATCAGATGGTAAACTATTTTTCCTAATCAAACACTTGCAAACTTGTTTGAGTATTCCAGTCAAATAATGTTTACAAAAGCATTTTCATTGCAAAAAATTGTATAATTTACAAAACTAACAAGTTTCCATGTAATTGTAAATGGTATTTCATTTATCTTTAAAAGTCATTCCCAAATTTCTATGATAATTATCTCAGAATACAGCTCAAGTTCATATCTCTTTTGGCCCACAATTTTAAAGGATACTTACATAATATTCTTGTTCAGAGTCTGCTCGTAATTCTTGAATATTATTTACACGGACATTCAATTCTGCTGTATTTGCACTTATCGGCCTGATATCAGCAATCTTAAAAAATGCAGGGGCAGTGAACCTACCATCAACAGCAAATTCCAGTGCTCCCTACAAAAAAATGAAGGCAAAACAAAAAAGTAGAAAGTATGCATAGAAAATACAATCAAATTAAATCATTATCTCTGAACGTTTAAGTCAACATCTAAAATTATTCAGTTTTGAAATAATTTATCTACAATTTATATATTTATTGTGTCAAAATTGGTGATGACAAAGAGCTCGCCAGATAAAACATAATACCTTGAACAATAATCTCATGCAATACTTTCATCAGTCTGCAATACTACACATTATCATAATCTAAAAGTGTTAAGCATTACATCTTTTTCCCTCAATATCTTTTTCCTCTTTATTGTGTCAGAATCTCTAAATTGTCTCAGAATCTTTCACATCAAACTGTAATTCATTGAAATAAGAAAGTTTATTGGTGAAAAAGGCATAAAGTATGAAAATAAAGGGATCAAAATGGTGAGGTGGTGGGGGGAGAAAATAAAAGGAATTTCCCAAACAAAATAAGATATTGCATAAGACTTTACTATGAGCTGGAAATATGATTAAATATGTTAAATACCCTCAGGTCTCTATCCAAAGCTGTGACTGCAGTAACTATGAAATCATCATCATTGTCCTCCTGTACTAATCCTAAATAGGAAGTTGCAGTGAATACTGGGTCGAAGGTATCTTTCAAAATATTCACACGAACATTTGCTGTGGCATTTCTCTCAGGACTTCTGTCATCAGTTACAATGACTGTGAACTGTTAGGAATGAGATAAAAATTATTTCACTTTCACGTACAATAGTTTGAATGTCTGAAGTGCCATTTTATCAAGAAAAGTCTCAAAGCACCCCACGAAAAATAATACAAAACATACATGAACATAACATTTTATAAAATAATTGTTCGTAAATGCTGTTACACTTGAGAGAGAGGAGAGGAGAGAGAGAGAGAGAGAGAGAGAGATATAGAGAGAGAGAGAGAGAGAGAGAGAGAGAGAGAGAGAGAGAGAGAGAGAGAGAGAGAGAGAGAGAGAGAGAGAGAGAGAGAGAGATAGGGAGGGAGGGAGGGAGGGAGGAGATAGAGATAGAGAGAGAGAGAGAGAGAGTGAGAGAGAGAGAGAGAGAGAGAGAGAGAGAGAGAGAGAGAGAGAGAGAGAGAGAGAGAGAGAGACGGAGAGAGAGGAGAGAGAGAGAGAGAGAGAGAGAGAGAGAGAGAGAGAGAGAGAGAGAGAGAGCGAGAGAGCGAGAGAGAGAGAGAGAAGTGGATGCACTCCTGAAGTGATTGTTTTTTGCTTTTAAGTTAGGGTTTTTTTTTCTTTTAGTATATATATGAATAACTGTCAAAATATAGTCATGCTATATCCTTGAAAAGTTTGTAGCTTTCTTTGTTGCCAAGAAAACAGCTGCCTACTTGGATTTTGACTTTGACCCAATTTTGAAAATCTATCTCCTCACTTGAATAAAATCACTCAAAACTTGTGCAGATCGTTTTTCCATTCAATATCTAAAGAAAGACATCACTTTTTTTTTAGATATTTTAGATATTTTTATTTTATTTTTTTAACATAACATATGTCGTTTACATGCAAAAATGGGATTTTTATAAGAAGAAAAAAAATTTGCAAGAAGTTGACAAGATATAATAAAAAACCTGATGTCATTCTATTAATATTGACGAGAGGAACCTGTGTGCTAAATATTATACAAACTGGTCGGTAAGTGACAGAAGATATACAAATTTAAAAGGGAAAAAACTACATTTCGAGAAAATACAACAAAGAAATCAAAAGAAAATAACACAAGAAAGGCACTTCAGACTTCTCTTGGCAACCCCCTTACTCTTTTGACAGTCTCTGGCATTGTTACTATGTAACGAGGATTGTAAATCTAGGTTTAGATGTGAACTATTGTAAAAACAGATGTAATAATGACCAGTTTTTTGTTTTATTTCTCTATTCCTATACTTGTTCGCATGTTTGAAAACTCATCGCAGAACATTTGACCTCCACCTCTTACATCACTCAATGGTAGGTCAACTTGGTGAGGGGGCATGCCGATAGACAGCTGATATGTTACAAGGGTTTTCAGTGCAATCTTCTCAGTCAGTGTTAGGGTAATTTACATAATAATTTTGAATGTTTTTACCTATCCTCACCTACAAAATATTGTGTAAGAATATAATTTTACATCATATCGACATTTTTCTACAATAAACTTGTAGATAAATGATCATTCTAACCAAATATATAAAGAACAGAAAATCGAAATTTTGGTCCCAAACTCACCAAAAATAATATTGAAAATAATTCTATAAAAGCATCAATTTCTTATACTAAATTGTCAATAAAATTAAAATCATCAAATATTTCAAAGAAAGCATCAAATTCAAATTAGGTAATCCTATAAAGAAGCTACAGCTCAAATTTGGTTGAAATCTAACAGAACTTTTTTACTTTCAGCAAAATGTTTGCAAAAAAAGCTAGTTTTGAGAAAAACAATATTTTATATTTCCTGAACCCAAAACATACATGAGAGCGTTTTATTAACAGGGCTCATAGTTTTGTAACATCAATACTAAGTTTACTTCATATCAAAAGACTTTTCCTATACAGAGATACCATATGTCAGGCATTGACTCCTTTTTCATTTCCATATTTTCAAATAGTTAGGAAGAGGATTGAGTAAATTTATAACAAATTTCAATAAAATGAGGGCCTAAAACCATATTTACAATTAGATATCATTTTTTTCTATTGCAGACCAATTCTAGAAGGCTTATAGCATATAAAAATGATAATATTTAAAATTCTATACTTTACACCCAAACTTCAAAATACAGCCCCTTAATATTGATAAGATGTTCAAGCACTGATGGAATATGTAAAGTAACCTGGTAGTTTTCAGTGACCCTTGAAGGTCCTCAATCAGTGAAATGTTTCCACTTTTTTGATGGATGAAAAATCTGCCAAAACTTCCAGACAATAAGGAATATCAAGCTCATCCTGATGACATCAAAGTAAAAAACATCATTACAAATTGCACACTTGAAAGGTTTCATTATTATTGAAACTTTTCAACTAATTGATTGTCAAGAATATATATTATTGAGGGATTTCATTGATTCAAACACAATTTTGTTGTTATATAATATATATTATATATATACTATTACAGTTTCCACTGATTCACATGTAAGATAACTCTTCAGAAAACATAAGAAAGATTATGAGATTATGGTACTCTTCTAAGATATCTAGATCTAGATCTAGTTGTGTCTGATGCTGTGATTGTGGCATGTTGATCTGGATGAGTGTTTGTAATCTAGTGTAGATATTGTGAACAGCGCTTCTGTTTTTCCTTCCTTCGGTTCATCCTGTCTCCAGAGCCAAAGATACATAGGTCTAGATTTATATCTTTTGTATCAAATCTAAATTGAATGTGATCTTACCATGCTGCAGGTATACATTGTGTAGACCTAGAAATAATGAAATCTTCCTAAAAAGTAATACAAAATTAAATTTCATACTTTTGTAATACATTTGGTTACTCTTCTCCAATCACCCTGTAGGATATTTTATTTGGGTAGGCACAAGTGATGATTGATCCAAACACATAATAAAAAAGCATCAGTGACATTATCTACAATGGAAGCAAAGCTTATTTTGTTTATTTAAGTACATGATTATTACATAGAGTTATAGATATCTGAAAGAAAGAAAAATTAATTATCAAGTCTTTGGTATTTGTAAAATTTCAGCTCAACATGACAGAAAATTTAGAAGTCTTTTAAAAAAAAAAAAAAAAAAATATATATATATATCAAGGACTACTACATCTTATAGTAGTCCTTGATATATATACATATATGTATGTGTGTGTGTGTGTGTGTGTGTGTATGTGTGTGTGTGTGGGTGGATGTGCAGAGCATGTTTGTGTGTATGTAAGTGTATTAGTGAAACAGGCCTTTTATATTTGAAACAAATTTGTTTTAACTCTTAAATTTGCCATAGGCTTACCAAGTCAGCATCGGTAGCAATGACCCCTCCAACAATTGTCCCAATGTCAGCTTCCACGAATGGTAAAGATGTAAGATGGCAAAGAAAAAGATGGGCTATTCAAGTTTCTGTTTACTCTTATTGTAATGGTGGACTCGGCTGTTTGTGCTGTTATACCAGAATGTCTAGTTGCTCTGATAATAAGCTGTGATGAGAAAAAATTGAATTTCTTTTAAAGACATTGTTAAATGCTTAATAAAATAGAGTGAACATTTTCTTCTTCATTATTATTACAGTATTTTATTTTTTAAAGGGAACACATTTAAATGTTAAAAAGTTCTCAACAATGTGGGCAATCACCATAAAATTTGATCACAGTAAATTTCAGTCTTATACATTTTCATAAACATAAGCTTTGTTTGATATAATTCCCAGTACAGTAAAAGTCACACAATTAGTAAAAAAAGAGGTACATCTTTCAATATTCAACATTTCTGGCAAAAAGTTGAAACAGCAACAAGTCATAAACATGTGTTCAATGAAGCCATCCAAAAACAATGAAAATGATTTAAAAACCTATCAACATGAATATTCAAACATTTTTTTATATGTAATAAGTCAATTTAAAATGATCCACTTACTAGCAGTTTAAAAATTGCTTAAAATGACTTCTTTTTTACTGTTTGCAGAGTTTCACTCGTTTTAAGAAATTTTCAATTATCATCATCACCTTCTCAGGTGTCACTGTCTTTACAAGCTGTTCTATTTCTTGTTTCAGCTCAAATGAGTTCTTTGGACGATTTTTATACATTTAGTTTTCAAATAGCCCCATAGGAAGAAATCCAAGGGACTAAGATCTGGTGAGTGAGTAGCTCCAGTGTCTGTTGCAAGATTAGTCGATCATCGAAGAAGATGTTGATGAGGACGGTGATGATCAACTAGTCTCACAAGACGTAGATCATTTTTAATTCACTTGTCACATATAAAAAAAATCTTTAAATATTCACGTTAATGGGTTTTAAATCCCTTTCGACTTTTTAGATGGTTTCATTGAACACATGTGTTTTTATCACCTGTTGTTTCAAGTTTTTGAAATGTTGTCAGTAATGTACCTCTGGGGGGGGGGAAGGGGGGTCCTGAACATGTTTGTTTTAAATTATTTGAAGTAGACAAATTTAACTACTACCATTGTATCCAGCATGTCCTAAGTTAGCTGAAAGAGGCATTTAAAACTTTTTTTTATCATACAGTTGCCATGGGAACGCTGCCATCTTGGCTTTTTTGTTGCAAAATATGTATAACTTCAGTTTGAGATTCAAGGGTAAAGAGAGGCCCAGAGAGAGAGAGAGAGAGAGAGAGAGAGAGAGAGAGAGAGAGAGAGAGAGAGAGAGAGAGAGAGAGAGAGAGAGAGAGAGAGAGAGAGAGAGAGAGAGAAGAGAGAGAGAGAGAGAGAGAGAGAGAGAGAGCTGATTGAGAGAAGAGAGAGAGAGAGAGAGAGAGAGAGAGAGAGAGAGAGAGAGAGAGAGAGAGAGAGAGAGAGAGAGAGAGAGAGAGAGAGAGTGAGACAGACAGATAGACAGACAGACAAACAGACAGACAGAAATAGAGAGAAAAAAAGAGAGAGACATACATTTAGAAACTGAAGCAAAGACAATCAGAAACAGTGACAGACAAATAGACTAAGTGACAAAAAGACAAAAAAGACAAAGATGCTTATATCAGAGAAAGGAAGAAAAATAAATAGACACAGAAACCAACAACAGGTGAGAAATTTGTCTCTGAAGAAATTTGTATAGACAGATGTCACTGATAGCTTTAACATATAACCTATGGATAAAAACAACAAAAACTTCTGGGATGCAATGGTATAAAGAAAAAAATTAATAGATATTTCACAAAGATATATTATTGACAGATCTTACTGAGTATTGAGTCAGGGTATCCACAAGAACAGATTCTTTGATATTTATGACTCCTGTAGTGGCATTAATTTCAAATTTATCAGAAGCAGGGGATAACCTAGTACGGTGAAGGAGACTTGTGCCTGTAAAGAAAATAAGTTATATTCGAGACAGTGTAATCTAAAAGTATTTTCACAAAACAAAATTTGATATTCTTCATAAACCATTCATTTTTATTTTTTTGACAGCATTCTGATCACATAATTTGACTCATGAACATGTATGTTCTCGACCTGCTGTCGAAAATAAATCCAGTTACATTTTTTTTTCACAAATATACTAATCCAGAATTATATGCATTTGTAACATTGTTCAATACTTCTGTCTTTTTAAAAATCTCTCCAGTAAACCCTCTTTTCTTTTCATATCAGACTCTCTTCACATTTAATTCAACACAATACATCTTTTGCTGGGAATATACCTCTCATTAAATTTCAAGGCCTTAATTAAAAGTCATTCTTCTGAATACCATGCAGCAATGTTATAGAAAACTAAAAGCAATGATGTGATAAATCATTTAAAGTGATTAAAGTAACTTTCAGTATTAAAGACCATGGGAGGACAATTACAAGTGAAAAACTACACAAGTAACAAATAGCAAATGCTGACCTGAGGAACAGTAAAAACACTGCCTACAACAAATCCTTGTTGTTCAGTTTCATCAATAACGAATACTTGATTGGGAGTCGTAAATCTTAGCTGTGTTGTTTCTTGCTCAATGTTGATAAGTATTACAGCAGAACCTGTTCTTCTAGGGGTACCAAGATCATATGCTATTACATTTAGCTGTTGAGGAAAGTAAATAAATCCTTGGAATAGCTTTCTTTTTCTGTCTCACATTTGTTAAAGAAATCAATGTTTCCACAAGTCAGCATACGTATACATGACATCTTTATAATAATACATCTAGGAAAAATTTTTTTATCTACTATGAAGTCTAATAGGAACTTCTTTTTATTCAGTTGACAAGCCTAAATACATGTGACTAAAATCACTTATCAATTTTTCATAAAAGGTTGCAATAAAACTTTTATCAGGAGGTAGAGTAGTGGGGGAACAGGTCCTGAATGTGATCTTTGATAGTCTTTAAAATGAACAAATTTTAACCACTACTATTGAACTCAGCATGTCTGAAAAAAAGGAAAACATGCCTTTATCATATGGTTGCCATGGAAATGTCATCTTCTTGGGCTTTCATTACAAAAATATAGTCAACTTCAATTAAAAAAAGCTTTTCCGTTTTGAATGGATTCAGTTGTAACTTTTCACACACATTATTTGGTCAATATCTATCTATTTACCTAATGGTGATATTTGATAAATCCAACGATTTTGATTTTATGAATTTTGAAAATATATACAGCAACTTTTTCATTTTTGGCAATTTTCATCACACAAATTGTTTTGTGTCAAAAAATTAAACAAATATCGAAAACCACTACTGGATAAAATCTTGAAGGAATGATATTAAACATTTTTCTCTCCTCATAGAAAAACAAGACAAGACAAATACAAAAAATAAGCAGAAAAAATCACTCACTTTCCCAAAATCAAAACCCCCTCCCTCTATAACTTATTTTCTCCCCTCTCTCTCTCTCTCTCTCCCTCCCTTTTCTCTTCCCACTCACTCTCTTCACTTACCTTATCTCTACTCACTCTCCCCTTCATTTATCACTCACTCCCCTCTCTCTTCTCCCACTCACTCTCTCTCCATCTGTCAGTCACTCAATCCGCCCTTCTGTCACTCACTCTCTCCCCATCTATGTCCCGCTCTCCCCTCCCCTTCCCTCAATCACTCTCTCCCTTCTCTCATTCACCCTCACTCTCTTCCAAATCTATCTCTCACTCTCTCCCTCCTCTTTTCTCACTCACTCTTTCTTCTATCAGTCGCTCTTTCCCCTCCTCTTTTCTTACTCACTCTTTCCCTATATCACTCACTATCTATCACCTCCTTCTATCACTCACTCTCTCCCCATCTATAACTCAATCTTGCCCCTCTCCTTTTCTCACTCACTCTCCTCAGAATTTTCACTCTCACTCTCATCCCTCCCCCTTCTCTTACTCACTCTCATGCCTCCCTTTCTCTCAGTCACTTTCTCTCCCCAATCTCTCCCTCACCTTTCCTTCTCTGACTCACTCTTTCCTTAATGTCTCACCCTCTCTCATTCACTATCTTCCTCTACTTTTAACTCACTCTGCTCTTTCCCTCCTCTGACTAACTTTTGCTCCCTCCCCTCATTTCTAAGTCTGTCTGTCTCTCTCTGTCCTATCTCTCTCTCTGTCTCTGTGTCTTTCTCTCTGCCTCTCGGGCTACCTCTATCTTTATCACTCACTCTCCTCCCACCCCCTGTCTTTGTCTCTCTCTCTCTCTCTCTGTTCCTCTCTGTCTGTGCCTCTCTTTCTGTGCCTCTCAGACTATCTCTCTCTGTCTTTGTCTCTGTCTGTCTGTCTGTCTTTGTCTCTATCTCTGCCTCTCTCTGTTCCTCTCTGTCTCTGCCTCTCTCTCTCTCTCTGTCTTTGTCTCTGTATCTGTCTGTCTCTCTCTCTCTCTCTCTCTCTCTCTCTCTCTCTCTCTCTCTCTCTCTCTCTCTCTCTCTCTCTCTCTCTCTCTGTCTCTCTCTCTCTCTCTCTCTCTCTCTCTCTCTCTCTCTCTCTCTCTCTCTCTCTCTCTCTCTCTCTCTCTCTCTCTCTCTCTCTCTCTCTCTCTCTCTCTCTCTCTCTCTCTTTCTCTCTCTCTCTCTCTCTCTCTTTCTCTGTCTTTCTGTGTTTATCTGTCAGTCTGTCTGTGTATCTTGTCTGTCTCTGTCTGTCTGTCTGTTTGTCTCTCTCTTGGGACTTATCTTATTTCTTAAGAAAATATTTGTCGTTAATAAAAAAAAATATCTCTTCAATATTCATTATGCTGGATATATTAAGTTTTCTCCTTCAATTTTCCTGAAATATCAACTGTTGAATCTTCAACTTAAATAAACACTCACAAAAAATAATACTGCAACAACAAAGAATGAAACAAAAGAATAAAAAAAGACTGAATTGTATAAATGAAAACTAAAAAAGAAAAAAAAAACATGAGGATAAAAAGAAAAGGAAATCACAAGACAAAACAGAACAAAAACACAGACAAAAATGTGATAAAAAAGAAAATATATCCTACACACTTCCTACTCCATCCTCCCCGTGGTGTAAGGGGGCAACGGGTGTTTCAAAAATTATTTTTATTTTAGTGTTTCATTTCTACAAACTTCAAAACATTTTGTGAATCAGACAGTTAAACTCATCTAAACGGATAAGTCCACCCATTGGTCAATCACAGTCACAATAAAACCAGGCAGTCACTGGCCACATTCGTTATCCACCCTTCTTGTGATGTGAAAATCGATAACGTGAAAATCGGATAACTTTTCCTAAAAATTGTAAAGTTGACAGATTCAGAAGAAGTGCTCATTTTTTGTCAATTTTAACAAAATAACTAAAAAGTAAAGTTAATTAAGAACTAACTCATGGTAAAAGATTTGAACTGGTATTGTTCTTGCTTGTCATAAATCATGTTTTCCTTCTCCTAAATTTTTTTTGTAATTTGGAGTTATCTAATCTTATCACTGACGGCAGCAATATGCTTACTTTACCGTAAATAAGCTGATACTATCCAGATTTGTATTGTCTATCAAAGTCAACTCTCCCTTTCTGGATGTAGGTAAAAATAATCAATACTGTTTTGAATTGATCCACTTGTGATTTCATATCTGACTGTTCCTTCCGGTCCTGTAGGGCAAACAAAAGAAAAAATGTTAAACAAAGACAAAATTCATTAACAAAATTGTGGGATCAGCATTTCAGGACAACTACAGACATAGTGAGATACATAAATAGAAAAGGTGAAAAGTAGGAACCTGCAATCAATACTTAACTTTAAAATAGAAAGTTTTCATACTCACAGTATTATCATTATCTCTGGCAATAAGAGTAATGACTTGCTGTCCAGGAAGGAATTATAGGGAATAGAGGTTTCTTCATTTCTAATGATGGGAGTAAAGAAATTCCGGATCACAAAAACTTGAAGGGTGACTTCATCGCTAAGAGGGGGATGCCATTATCTTCTACTTTTACCACAACCTATGGGATATAATAAAACAACATTTTAAAATCTTAGAGTAAAGATTAATCATACAGGTTTCCTAAAAACTCAATCTTGATAAAATAAACAAGAAGGTACACCCCCTTCATTGCAAAAACTCAATCTTGAACAAATAAACAAGAATGCACACTCCTTCATTCCATTATAAAAGATGTGATTACTTGAGAAAATAAACAAGAATGCACACCCCTTCATTGCATAATAAAAGATGTGATTACTTGATAAAACAAAGCAAGAATGCACACCCTTTCACTGCATAATAAAAAAGATGAATATTCAAAGTAAAAAAAAGAATGTAAAATATTTGCCCAGCATTTTTTATTAAACAACTGCATATTTTGTTAATGCATCATTTCTGTGAAACCACTGTTCATGGCATTCTCCATTACACAAATGAGCATAAAGTTAATGAGCTTCAAAAGTAATCTTGTCTTGACTTGGGATCAGTCTATCTACTAAGAAGAATGATCTGTGTATTTTCGATTTTCAAACAAATAATAATTCACATGGAATTAGATATAAGAATTAAATCCTTACAAAAGAGGGCTACTATGGAAACAGTTGTCATCTTGGAATTTGATCAAGTTTTCAAGCCTGATCTCCTCACTTGCTTATGAATCTAATCACTCAAAAACCTGTGCAGATCAATTCTTTTATTCTATATCTAAAATGTGACACCATAAAAGTGAGATATTTTGGATAGTTATTGTTTTATGAATTTTAATATATCGATAGTGAAAGCCGCAAACCATGTAAGTCTAAAATTAGTAACATTTTTTTTTCTGCTTTTTAACATGCATCATGTAGGTAGGATTCCATGGCATAGGAACCAATAGAAAATTGTATAGTAACCATATAAGCAATCTGTGTATCCTTATTGGGTCTAGTTTTTGACACTTGCAAACTGTGTATGTCTGTGAAAAATCAATTAAACAGTAGCAGCATCAAATTCATAGATTTTCTCAAAACATCCAAAATTGGACTTAAATGGTTTTGTAACTTTCACCATCAATATGCAAGAATGGCATTTTCATTACCAACAAAAATTCTCCTGAAAAAGTATACAAGATATTTGAAAAAATCAGAGTCGTAATAAATCACCGACAAAGAAATACTAGCACACACAACTTGAAAGCCAATTAGAGGTGTGGAGTTAGCGGGTGACATTCTGTAGACACAGGATTTCTTATTAACCGTATAGTATGGAGATTATGAAAGCTGATTATCTCTTCTGATACACACAAATTGTTCCACTTTTGGACCTTGAAATCAACAAGTGCATTGTCAATAACCAGACGAATGAGTGCTACCTGATTGGCTGTCTACAGTCACATAATAAGGGTTTTTCAGAACCATCTTCTCACTCGATTGAAGGATAATTGATTCCAAAGGTTTGGCTATTATTCCCTACCCTCACCTACAAATATTTTGCAGCAAATAACTTATTTCTTATGGATATTTCTCTGTCATTAACTTGTATACATATAATCGTTCTACCTGAATATGCAAAAAAAAAAAGAAAATCATTTTGAGCTGAAACTCATAATCCTCCTTATATCATTTAACATCATAAAATCAGATGGATTGGATTTTTCAAGGAAGAACAAATTAACTTCAATGAATAATACAATAGAACATAGCACTATAATCACGTTCTCCATAAAACTTTAAGCAAAATGGTTAATAAAGACGAAGAAAATGTGAAGAGATACTTACATTAAAGTTGATGTCAGTAGCTGTATCAAGGCCAGCTCGATTTCTCAGGTTTACTATACCAGATGGGCTGATGTCAAAAAATGCAGCAGCATTGCCTTCTCCAATGATTCTAATAGTTGTCTCATTGAATGGTGACTGAAAGAAAATGAATCCAGCGTGTCTGGCTATTTAGTATGAGCAACAGACAAATCAGAAGAATACTTGCTGTCAAAGTTTTCTTTTTAGAATTTCTACAAAATGAATCATCACACAATAACTAAATATGGAAGGAAATACTAACAGTCATGATAAAATGATAGGAA
>JAXRKP010000147.1:155000-162500 GCA_037039925.1 Doris montereyensis | reverse complement strand
AAAATCCAATATGGTGCCATCAATTTTGACTCACCAAATTGAAATATGAGGCTTAAAATTGTGTACCATTATTAATTTTATAATATTATCCATTAGCAATTTCGGAAAGCATTGGTCATCATTGAGTCATGAACTTAACATTTTGAGAGTAGTCCTTTATACAAAGATGAGCAAATGTAAATTTACTCCCATTATTGAATGTATGGATGGATCAATAGTTTATTGTTATTCTTCATAGAATAGTGTAGACATTAGATGTGGTATACACACTCTGGTCATGAACACAAACTATTTATAACACGTTTCAGAAATTACAAAAAGTTATATAATCACCTGAAAGCGGGTAGTCAGTCTGTCAAAATAATAAACTTGCCATTGAGTGGCATAAACAGCTCCAGTAATTTGATTAACAGCAAAGTTTCTGGATATGTCTGCAGTAGGATTGAAAATCTCATAAACAACAGTGTTGTCTCTTGGCTGAAAACAGTAACACAAAAAAGAGAAGCATTTTGAGATTTAGCAATCTGTAGAATGAATTAAAGAGAAGCATAATTCAAGTTATTTTAAAACTTGATATTATATTCTTACAAATTTCTAATGAAAAATGTAATCTTACAGAACTAATGGCTTACCAGCATATCTCCATCCTGTGCAGTCACACTGAGAATTGTTTCACCAACTGGTTTAGTTTCCAAAATTGAAGCAGAATACTCGAATCTGTTAAATACAGGCCTGAAAAGATTGCTTAGAATGTCAACTCTTATCTGCTTTCGATCACCAAGTCTTGGAGTTCCACCATCTAGCACTTGAATAGCAAGCTGAAAGTGAAAAAAGGTTTTGACTCAGGTAAAAATAATATATGTTTATATATTCTGTCTCTCCCTTCTTCAAGGTTTATGCTCCAGCTCATCAATCAAATCATATTCAAACTCTTTTTATTTTGCACTTTTAAAAGCTTTATGTCAACCCTGTTTATTTTGGTTGACTGTGATCTTGAACTATATTGTGTTACCAAAGAAAATTCAAAGAAGGTCTTACATTTAAGCTTGCAATCTTCATTTAAGAAATTTAGGTAGAGTTAGATATCTTTCAGGTGATAAATATGTTAGCTTTCATTCTGAGTAGACTAGATTATTGTAATGCCCTTTTGGCTGGTGTCCCCAAATTTATGATAGGCAGCTTGCAAAAGATACAACATAAAGCTGCTAGGTTAACCACCCTATCCAAAAAGCATGATCATATAACACCTATCCTTAAAAAACTTCACTGGCTACCCGTTAAATATAGGTTTGATTTTAAGATACTCTGTCATGCTTATAACTGCCTTCATGGTACTTCACGCCATTATTTGCAGGGACTTGTTTCCCCATACAAACAAAGCAAAATTTTAATATCAAATGATGCTCTTTTAATGAATGTACCAAAAGTAAAATCTTTTAGTGATGAAAGTTTTAGTGTTGCAACTCCAGTTTTATGGAACAATTTGTCTTTTTATACAAAGTCTTCCCCATTCATGGACATTTTTAGGAAACGTTTAAAGACAGAGCTGTTCAGATCTGCTTTTATTGACACTGGAGAGGGTTCACCATGAATTTAAATGTTTGGTTATTGCTGTTGCGTGTGCTTTTCATTGTAATGCTATATGGTTTATTTGATTGGATTGTAAATTGTTCTGGATTTTTAAATCATTTTGCACTTTTGATTGCACAGCACCATTGAGCACTTTTGGAGATGTCAGGTGCTCTATAAATGAATTATTATTATCATTATCATTATTATTATTATTATCATTATAATTATTATTATTATTATTATTATTATTATTATTATTATTATTATTATTATTATTATTATTATTATTATTATTATTATTATTATTATTATTAAATTATTATTATCATTATTATTATTATTATTATTATTATTATTATTATTATTATTATTATTATTATTATTATTATTATTAAATATGCTTTATTACTTGATAGGAATGATTTTATCTAAGATTCATAAACAAATCCATATCTAGATCTATATATCTATATGTTCTGCTGGTCTGAGGATCTCAAAACTGTCACTGAAATAATATTGCTTACAATGTATGAAGAAGCTGAGCTAGATATCAATGATCTTGTGAGAAATACTTGACATGATAATTCATTAACATCAAAGTAGTCCAATGAATCCAAGTCCCCAGTGAGGTAATATCTGAGGGTATTGAAAGGTGCCTGAAAGAAATCGATAATTGCATAAATTAAAAAATAGCAGCAGAGATATCTTCATAGGAACTATATATTACTTCTCAGCAATATTTGGAGCCTTATCATTTAAAGGGAAACAATGTTTTTGCTGATAAACTCTGTTTTAACATATCATATCATAAGCTAGGCTTGAATAGGAAAATATCCTTTAAATGTCTTTTACAATTAACACAAATATTTCATGCATAAGATAAGACTCTTAGCCTACACAAGAAAACATTGCGAGACAATCAGTATTTAAATATGACTTACTATCATATTGGATCACAGAATAAGAATAAGACACATGTTTGTGAACTTTGAAACATTTCAAGAAAGGTATAAAATAATTTTTAAATTGCTCTGGAACGTCAGAGACATTCAATACTAACAAATGTTTAAAGGCAAACAAAATCTGGCTTTAACTTAAGTTTTGTTAATCTTCTTTCTTTTTATCAAATAGAATAGCACAAGGTAGACATTAAAAATAGATGCAATCTCAAGTCTCATTTTGACTGTTACATTATGAAATGTATTGAAAATAAAGCGAATCGAAACATAATTTTCCTCAAAGCAACAATTTTATTTCAAAGATGTTGTACTGAATGTTGTAAAATCACTCATTCAGTAGAAAAAGTACAATCTTACATCTGTATCAGGATCAGTTGCAGAACATGTAAAAAGCGGCACTGTTATGGGTTGATCACTTTGTATTTCAATTGGAGACAAGATGTTGAGAGTCGGAGCCTGGTTTCCTACCACTATTATAGTTAGTGTGAAAACTCCACTCCTTAGATTACCATTATCTTCCAAATAATATCTTGTCTGTGAGAGGAAAAAAATCATGTGTCATGAAATTTTTACAATGTTTTGAATGGGTTGATCAGTCAAGTGTGGAATATGTTTGTTTGCCTTTTGACATTGAAATGCAGCTCATATGAATACACCAGTGTTATAAGCTTACAATATGCATACCTTTTCAAGCTAATTTTCTCTCTTGTTTCATGATTCTAAGGTGATTATCTGCCACGGTCAATGTATGTTAATGTTTCTGTTCCCTTCATCTATATAGTTGAGAATGTATTCATTCAAAGCAGGTTGACTTTGATAGACAGATGAGTAAATAACATTTAAAGAATTGTTATACTCAATTTCACCATGAATGGCTGAAATAATGTCTTTATATGATGTGTTGTTATATTTTGAATAAAATGTGATAAAAAAAGAGAGTGAGAGACAGACACAAAACTGGACAGACGAAGACAAACACACTTAACCAGAAGGACAAAGACTGACACAGAACAAAAAAGACAAAGAAAGATAAAGCCACACACACAGAACTAGAGAGACAAAGACAAACACGCAAAACTAGAAAAACAAAGATGACACAGAATTTTAAAAACAAAGACAAATAGACAGACCACAAAAAAAAATGCCAAACAAAAACACAAAACACTGGTGTTAATTTCATAAAATTATAAAACAACACACTAATGAAAAAGAGGAAACAACATATTAAGTTAACGCTTACAGTGTAATTCCCTTCCTGGCCAACAAGATTCTGTGATACTCGAACATTTCCTTCACTGTCAAGTGAAAATTGTGCAGGGTTTGAAGATTCAGTTTTGATTGAGATCTCTGATCCAAACTACAAAGATTTGAAAGAGTTTTTTAAAGATTAAAATCTGTCACAATGTTTTCCAAAATAAATATCGCTAAAACCATAAATCTATACATACTTAAAGTGCAAACTTTGTTTGCCTTCATTAATGTGGGAACATATATTTATTTGATGAGATAAGAAATCAGTATAAAAGGAATATAAAAAATGTTCACATTTTTCATTCTGAAATAAACGTACCGCTGGGTCAAGGTCTTCAGTTAATGGTGTTAAAGGAAAAATGACCGATCCAGGGGCCTGTATTTCAAGTATTCTTGTGGAATCAGAGCTCATTTTCCATTGTGGACGATTCAAATTTCTATTGACATTGATTGTGAGAACAAATTGTGCAGCTTCATCACAATACCCATCCCTAGCGTTAATCCGGAGCTAGAAAACAGAAAAAATAATAATTAAGATCTTAGTTCTGGTCCACAGAAGAATAAGTTTTTACAAAACATGGACAACTATATAGATTTTATGCGGAAATCACTATGCACTAGCAGGTGAAAATATGTAGAAAAGCATAAAAGATAGATACTTAAAATGTTCTAAAACATATTGACATCTAAAAGGATAAAGATGAGATAGTTACTTGAAATGTTTTTACATATGTAAAAAAAAACGAAAACTCAAAATAAAGACAGATGATCTCTCATTTAGAGATATTTGCATCAAAAGCATATTAAGTAAATTCCTCACCACATAGACATTGGCATTGTCTCCAGCCATTGTTGCTTGTACGCTAACTTTCCTTGTGTTGGCATCAAATTGAAAGAATGACCTTACATCACCATCACCTTCAACAGTCAGGCTGATTTGATTGTATATTTCCTGTAAATGACAAATTCACCAGCAATGGCACACACAAATTCACACAAAAAATTCATCCATATATTAATTTTCAATATCATGTGTTCATGAACCTTAATTTTTTAAGAAGAATCAAACAGAATTCGGCACTTACTCATGTCAACTATTCCTTCATTCCTATTGAATCAAATGCCAACTTTGCTAGAAGTATGTCACTTATTCCTTCATCCATATTGAATCAGATGCCAATTGTGCTAAAAGTATGTCACTCATTCCTTCATTCATATTTAATCAAATACCAACTGTACCAAAAGTATATAAGAACTAAATTATCATATATACTGATGAACATAGTACATATCAAACTTACAGATACATCATCATCTGTTACATCAATGTCATAAATAATTCCAGTGGCAGTTCTGTTGATGGTCACACTATCTTCAGCCCGATTGAATGTTGGACAATGTTCATTTCGAATATCAAAACATTGATTACAGCTGAATTTGCACCATTGCGACTAGAGTTCCTCTGTCATGTATTGTTGCTGTGAACTTTTGTAGACAAAGAGAATTAGAATGGCAAAGTTTGAATGGTTTTAAGATATTTAAAATTTATGACAATTGAAAGGTATGATTAGCAAATAAACAACAAAATCAATTAGCCATTAATGTAGTAGCAATATTTCCGTTCTGTTACATTTTTCATGACTCAACTTTTATAAAAAACAGCTTTTTAAATGTAAATTTGTTTATTCTATGCTCTTTAAAATGCTCTTGTGCCATAGTGAATAATTTAGTACTTAAACATGCATATGTTGTCTTCGGTACCAGCCCTTCATAAGTATATATATATATATATATATTGATTCTAGAAAAAGAATAAAATCGAGTATCTCCTCACTTTCAAGTATTTTCATATATTTTTAATGTTACCCATCTTTATTCATCCTATGGCCAATACATTTAACATTATGTTTTCTTTTTGTGTCTATTTTCATTAAATTACCTGAGCTTGGTTTCTGCTATCCAGCTGCAAATCTCTGATAACCTGTACATCACCAGCCTCATTAACTTCAAAATAGGCCTCCTGGAATCACTCTCAAAATAATAAGCATTCCATGGAAACTGAAAAATAAAGATTCAGTAATGTATAAACAGTTGTGCAAAGAAATTCAAGAACCATAGCAACGGTGAAAGTTGCAAACCGTGTAAGTCTAAAATTAGTTATACCTTTTTTCACCCTTTTTTACATTAGGAAGCTCCTATGCTTGTCTAGTTAGATTCATTTACATAAAAAATTATCATATCATAAAAAATGTTTTGTGTATTTGCCTTCATAAGCCAAGTGAACATCATCATCATTCATAGCGCATCGTGACAGGACATCACTTCCTGAATCTTCACATGAAAGTCCTCACAGTTTGCAGCCAACCTTCCAGCCTCTGTTACTGTCTTGTCTTGCCAGTTTGTTACATCTTGTTCCCATTTGCGTGTTGGTCTCCCTCTCCCTCTCTTGCCCTCTATTTTTGTTGTATATATTCAGGGTTTTTTCATTGTTTCACGTCTCTTTCTGTGCCTAAAATATTTGAGTTTCTGTTTCTTTATGTTGTTGAAAAGTCGTTGAGGTTGACCTTTATTCTTTCAAGGACTTTTTCATTCTTTACCTTTATGATCCAGGATATTCTCAATGCTTTTCGATAACATCTCATTTCAAAGGTTGTTATTCTTTCAAGTAAACATGAAATTAAATAGCAAAACTGTAATTTTCTCACAGGACATCATCTTATAATTGTCTTTCTTAACTATTCATTACTCTCTAAAGGCAATGTTTTACTCACATGGATGTCAGCATCCTGTCCTTGAATTCTTCCAATTGGAATACCCAATGATTGATGTTCTGTTGTATTAAAGGTATAAGCAAGGGACAAGAATTCTGGATCATTCAAGTTGCGAACCATGTTGATAATAACTTCTGTTACAGCGAAACGTCTTGGAGTTCCCCATCTTGGACCATCACAATGAGCTGAGAAGAAAGCGTGTAGACAAGCAATTATAGAATTGTATTTTACATATCCTTTTAAAATGTTACATGAATTCATCGATTATGCTTACCAAAATTATCTTTCAAATTGATTAAACAGGCAAAACAGGCAGTATTTTCGACCTTAGTCACAATTTGATTCCGATTTGTTTTAATTGTTTTATCACACTTAAAAAGTGTCTTCTATTTTATAGTAAGTTGGGGAGAAGCAGAATTCAGTAAATTGGTGTAAAAAAATTCTTTCTATTTCAAACATTTAGGATAACATAGGTAACATGTTCGTTAAAGTAATACGTACACGGTATGTTTGTTTCGTAAATGACTCAACTGATGACACATATACGACCTGCACATTATTGTTGTCCATTGGTCTGATTTCAAAATACAAAACACCATCTCCACCTTCTATGCTGTATGACAGTGTATTGAAAGGGAGCCTACAAAATAAAAATCAATATACATTATGCTAGTGCTTACATTTTATATGTTGGTTCAAAGGTAACAAAATATTTCTCTCTGTCAATTCATATAAAAAAGAAATCAGAAGCCATATTATCTGTTTAATCTATAGTGAAGACATTGGACTTGATGTGTGAGAACACACAATTTTCATTCATATTGTTACAATACAGGGCTGTATAATTACGGATGTATTATAGAAACTAAAATTTCATTTGAAAGAAGATTGGTTCTTTCCATAGAACAACATAAATAACATGGTTGCAAGAACACCATAAACATATA
>JAXRKP010000147.1:137500-150000 GCA_037039925.1 Doris montereyensis | reverse complement strand
GATAAGAAACAAAATTTTCTCATATTTACCGGAGAATCCTCATCCCTTGCTTGAACTGGCAATACTGTTGTGCCACGCTGATAATTTGTATCCAAAAATACTTCGTATGGAAGGTTTTCAAAGTATGGAGTATGGTTGTTTTTAATCACAGTCACCAAAACAAATGCGTTGGTAAGAGCACAAAGTTGAGTGCGCCTCTGTCACAGACTGATATTTCAATCTGTAAAAAATGTGATATTAGTTAAATCAGAGAATAAATAACTTTTCCCTTCATTCAATGGCATGAAAATTTTGCACATTTTACTTCATCATGATAAATCAAGGTAAATTTTATCTCAAATTTCTTAAATGCTTATAACCAGAAATAATGCTTGCATTAACTATTTTGCTGGAAATATATATAAAAGTCATTTTGGCGCAAAAACTTTAGGTAAAGAATGGCGATGTTTAACTTCTGACAAAATTTCAGATCTGAAATCTTATTAGTTATTGAACTAAATAGAAAAAACTTTTTTTTTCAATACGCTTAAGTCAAGCGTCCTCTGGAAAACACACATATTTTTCCAGACTTTTCTGAACAACACTTAAAAGTGCTGATCTTCAATGAAAGAACACATATTTCAAGTATGAACTGACATGTTGAGCACAGGACAGGGCGTGATGATTGTGGAAAAGAGACACAGACACAGTTATGTATATATATATATATATATATATATATATATATATATATATATATATATATATATATATATATATATATATATATATATATATATATATATATATATATATATATATATATATATATATATATATATATATATATATATATATATATATATATATATATATATATGTATATATATATAGTGAGAGAGAGAGAGAGAGAGAGAGAGAGAGAGAGAGAGAGAGAGAGAGAGAGAGAGAGAGAGAGAGAGAGAGAGAGAGAGAGAGAGAGAGAGAGAGAGAGAGAGAGAGAGAGAGAGAGAGAGAGAGAGAGAGAGAGAGAGAGAGAGAGAGAGAGAGAGAAAGGAGGGAGGGAGGGAGGAAGGAGGAAGGGAGAGGGGAGAGAGAGAGAGAGAGGGGGAGGGAGGGAGGGAGAGGGAGAGAGACAGAGAGAGAGAGAGAGAGAGAGAGAGAGAGAGAGAGAGAGAGAGAGAGAGAGAGAGAGAGAGAGAGAGAGAGAGACAGATAGAGAGAGAGAGGAGAGAGAGAGAGAGAGGAGAGAGAGAGAGAGAGAGAGAGAGAGAGAGAGAGAGAGAGAGAGAGAGAAAGAGAGAGAGAGAGAGAGAGAGAGAGAGAGAGAGAGAGAGAGACAGACAGACAGACAGACAGAGAGAGACAGATAGAGACAGAGAGCAGACAGAGAGAGAGAGAGAGAGAGAGAGAGAGAGAGAGAGAGAGAGAGAGAGAGAGAGAGAGAGAGAGAGAGACGGAGAGAGAGAGAGAGAGAGAGAGAGAGAGAGAGAGAGAGAGAGAGAGAGAGAGAGAGAGAGAGAGAGAGAGAGAGAGAGGAGAGAGAAAGAGGGAGGGAGGGAGGAAGGGAGGAAGGGAGAGAGGGAGAGAGAGAGAGAGAGGGGGGGAGGGAGGGAGAGAGAGAGAGACAGAGAGAGAGAGAGAGAGAGAGAGAGAGAGAGAGAGAGAGAGAGAGAGAGAGAGAGAGACAGATAGAGAGAGGGGGAGAGAGAGAGAGAGAGAGAGAGAGAGAGAGAGAGAGAGAGATAGAGAGAAAGAGAGAGAGAGAGAGAGAGAGAGAGAGAGACAGACAGACAGACAGACAGACAGACAGACAGACAGACAGACAGATAGAGACAGAGAGCGAGACAGAGAGCGAGACAGAGAGAGAGAGAGAGAGAGAGAGAGAGAGAGAGAGAGAGAGAGAGAGAGAGAGAGAGAGAGAGAGAGAGAGAGAGAGAGAGAGACGGAGAGAGAGAGAGAGAGAGAGAGATCTATAGCTAGAAATAACAAGACTGATCTTGATCTAGATCTAGTTATGTTAGATCTAGACCTACACCTACATTCTTTATCTAGCTCTAGAATATATTATGGTAGATTTTAAATGTAGATCTACTTATATTGATAAATAGCTATTTTATCAAGATGCGATGAATCGGTAAGATTTTATCCGAAATGTTCTGGTAAATTTCTTCTCGGCTACAGAGATTTATGTGTGTTGGAGTCCACTTAGAATATGCATTTTATCCAAACACGCATTTCTTCTTGACCTCCGGAAAACACATATTTCCCTCTAAATCCTTTCTTCACTTACATTTTAGAACGAAATTCCATTAAATGACTACCAATACAAATTATCAGTTTATGATGTAAAATTGGAATTCCAAATGGTACCCTTATTTAATAATCAAAAACAGTACAACGTGAATATCTCAAAATTAGGTTTATGAGAAATATATGTTTTTACAGAGTATGGCAGTACTATGGTACCCTTTATAAGAACACCTCGACTTAATAGATGTACATGGAAGGCAATAGAGAAAAGGACAGATAACACAAATAAAACTAGATCTATATTCATACAAATGATTGTATATGAATAAAAAAGCTTAATTAAAGATAGCTTCCTTCTCCAAACAGACAAAAGATAAGAATCAATCTCTTGTAAGAATAAAATAACTCATTAAGTGGCAATGCATTAACTAAGAAGAATGAAACCATGTATACCTCAAAATATTCAGGAGAATTATTGTCCGTGAAAGATTTAATTTGAAATACTCTGCCTGATGGAGAATCCACATCAAAGTAGCTAGCTGCTGATCCGAGGCCCACAATAGCAAAGTCAAATTCATTATTGGGAGACTGTATTGATGAATTGTAAAAAGATAGACGATCAAAACATAAACACAGCTCATTGATAATACATAACCAGTGTAATAAAAAAAAATTCTTTGCCATTAGAAGCACTCGAGGACAATACTTGACTATCCAACTTCTAAAATAATGTAATACAAACTGATTAATCATAACATACTATGATCTTTAATCAATAATCCTTGTATTTTTGCAACAAATTTCTAAGTAATAACTCACTTCGTTGTAATTCTTGTCAAAATGTTTATAGTCTACCCTCCCCCTCCGAAACCCGAATCATGATAGTAAAGCAAAACAGAATGAAAACTTACACCACTCAAATCATTGTCTTCAGCAGTGACTGTTGCAATGTTGCTATACTCTTCATCTTCAAACAATGTAACTGATTGATTGGTCCCCCCGAAATGATGGATTTCTCTGATTGCGATTCACGTTCAATATCACATTAGCATATCCAGATAGAGGTGGTGTTCCTCTATCAGTGGCTCTTATCTCAACCTGTTAAAAAAAAAAATATTCATAAATATATAAAGCATCGTCACAAAAATGTATGGATGTCAAATTTACAGTAATGCATTTAGTTTGCTTGACTCGAGAATTGTATCAATCTGGTAAGCAAAATACATTGAAAAGCAACAAAATACCATATCAAAATTAAAGCTCTAAGTCAAACTCACGTTGTAGGAATCCTCATCTCGGTTTTGGATAGATGAATCCAGACTCAAAATTCCTGACACCGGATCAATTGAGAACAGGCCTGGGTAAGCATTAGCAACTATGCTGTAATCCACAGTATTGTATCGAGCCTAAAAAATTAAATATAACAATTGGAAAATAAATCTCTCACTCAACTAGATCAAAGGAAATGTTAAGGAAGACTGTAATTAGGTGTTTCAACTTATCCTCACCACCTGAATGCTGATGACATTTATAGTCATATGCATTGAGTGATCATTAAATTTCATGAAAAAGGACATTGAATGCTATTAAGAGCATTAGAAAATTATTGAGATGTCTCCATCCATTTCAGGTGACTACAGACACTCAGCCGACAAGATGATTAATACTTAAATGACAAAATGTGAATTTTCTTTATCATAAAAGTAATGACAATGCTTTCTCACATCTTGATCACTGTCTGCTGCATTAATAGATCTTGAAATGACCCCAGTAGATAAATAGGAGAAATCGTTTATCCGATAAACAGGTTGTGTAAATTCCGGTGCAAACAAATTTCGGATAACATTCACTGTACAAAGAACTTGATCATCCTTCCCTGATCCATCAGTGTTAGCAGCTGTGACTGTGAACTGAAATGAAAAGAGCATGATAAGGTTAGGATCAATTGTTTAATACTCATAAAAATATGAGTGGATAAAAAGTAAAAACATAAGTTAGGATTTGAAGAAGGTTAAACACCAAGAAAAGAGGACACTCTTGTTTTCCTTAATAACAACCATATATTTCAATCAATTTTCCTTGAAATTTTACAGATGTACATAGTAGCCATATTAGTGTAAATTTCAAAATCGGGTATTTCCGATCTCTAAGGAAAATGCACTATCCGCATTTATCCTTTCCTCTAAAGGAAGTAGATGCTTAATCGGATTCAATGTCAAAATTGAAATTTGATCTATCTAGATGACAAAAAAGAACAATTTTGTCAAATTCTTTTCCAAATCCTTTTTTGAAATTTTACAAATAAACACTTTTGAATTTAAAAGCAGATCTAGATATATTGTCATTTTGTCCCCTTTCTGACTGTTTCCTCCCAACAAGAGATACGAAAAGGTAGAATACTCTTTATAACTGATCTATAAAAAAGGGTTATTTTATACCTTATCTACATTGAACTGACAGTTTCCCAACAAATTATAAGCATTTGTTTGCTTTAGCTTTTATGCTATTTACATGATCTTTCCAGTTGAGTTTATCTTCAATGGTAACTCTGAGATATTTGTAATTAGAAACTTGTCCAATAGTTTGATTTTTTATGTCTAGGGGTGAGATTACATTATCTTTCCTTCTGAAATCAATTATAATTTCCTTAGTCTTATTAACATTTAAATGGAGATGATTTGTATCACACCACTGGACAAACTTTAAAACTTCTGATCTGTATATTGTTTTCGTTGTTATTAGTTATTAAGCCCATGAGAGTGGTGTCATCAGGACATTTTAAAAGTAGATTTTGGTCTGCTGTTGAGCTCTGGCAATCATTTGTATATAGTGTGAATAAGACAGACAGGATGACACAGCCTTGAGGGACACCAGTGTTTGTAATTAATTTGTTTGAGTATTTACCATTTACAAAGACAAATTGTGATCCATGTCTCAAAAACTCTAAAATCCAGGCAATTAAGTATTTATTAATGCTCATCTGACATAATTTCTCTACAAGAAGATGTGGTTGAATAGTATTGAAAGCAGAATAAAATCAACAAACGAGATTCTACAATATTTGCTAGGCCCATCTAAGTGTTTATAGACATTGTTAAAAAAACATAGGGCATTCACGACACTATGTTTTGACAGATAGGTAAATTGGGAAGGGTCAACAAAGGGTAATATTTGCTTATTCAGATGATTTAGAATAATTCTTTCAAAACATTTCATGTCAAAGCAACAGGCCTTAAATCATTAAACGAAGTAATACTTTCTTTCTTGGGTACGGAATAACTTTTGAAGTTTTCCAAATGTTGGGAATTGAGGATGCTAACAAAGACAAATTGAAAATATATGTATACATCTGACATAATTGAGATGCACAGGTTTTTGAAAACTTTACCAGTCACCTCATCTGGGCCCTTTACCTTATTCATGTTTATATTTAGAAATGCATGTTTTCTTTCATCTTTATTTATTTCAAAATATTCATCAACAATTTTACTTTCATTCAGTAACATCCTCCAATCTATCATTTCCTTACTAAAGTCAGTTGCATCAAAACAATAATATTTGTTTAATTCATCTAGGTCAAAATTTTCTGGAAAACATTACTTTTTTTAGAATAGCTCGTCACTTTTTTATGCCAGTCCATGTTTCTTTTTACATTACCATGTCTAAAATACTGCTCGATTTATTTCTTATAAATTTCTTTACTTTTCTCAATTTCCTTACAAATTCTTTTTGTTTAATTTTCAGGGCATCTGTGTCACCTTTATTGAATAAAAATATCTTCTCATTAATACTTTTTTAAAGTCATTTTGTGAAGCAGTGTTTATTATTGGGGTAAGATAAAATATTTTTCTCTCTCAGTAAGGTTACTGACACAAAAATTAATATACTCAGTGACACAGTCATTCAATTCGTCAACATTCTCGCAGTTATCCACAAACACACTACAGTCAGTACTATCAAAACAACCTTGTACTCTCTCATTCAAAACTTGTACAAGATAGGAGAAAAGCATCAAGTGCAAATACAATCAAACTAAAATCAAATCCTCACAAACCTGATAAACGATGGCATCTGTATTATCTAGATATAAAGGTTGCACAAGGTAAACTTGACCCGTTGAGTCCACATCAAAAATAATTCACACCAGCTGCTGTGATGAAAGAAATTGACCAGGCCACATTGCTTTGAGGTCCCTGTAAGAAAAATTAAGAGATTTATAGCTCAAGATATTTTGATCTTAAATATTTAATTCCTTGTGTTAATGTACTCTTTATAAATCCATACAGGGAAAATATCCCATTTTCCTTTTTTTCAGGCAGCTAATCTAATATTGACGTTGGAGTTAAAACGTGTTGACACTGACATTTTTGTCGTCAAATCAGCTTAATATGAGAAAAAATTCAAAGGCAATAATAATAATAATAATAATAATAATAATAATAATAATAATAATAATAATAATAATAATAATACAATAATAATAATAATAATAATAATAATAACAATAATAAATAATAATAATAATAATAATAATAATAATAATACAGTAGTGACTGCCTAAATGCCCACCGCCATAATGCCCATTTCGCCTAAATGCTCGCAATTTCAGTGAAACCGATTTTTTCCACATAAATTGTCCCTCTAAATGCCAGTTTTTTTTTTGCCTAAAATGCCAGATCCAAACGGCAACTGCAGGTATCATTTTCTCCAAATTATCATAAATTACGTCTGTAATTGATTAAAGTTTGGTTCTTTTTTATCATACATGTAATCACCTCGCTTATTATGCCTGTCAACAATGTACCCCACATTGTAGCCTACCTTCATTACCTATCAATTGTAATGTGATAAAAGATGACGAGTCTTCTTTTCTTAACTCCGCCCACTGTACAGCAGAGTCTTTGTTCCATTGGATCACTGGTTTGTCACTGGGCAATTAGAATTGACGTCTTTTGGACTCCGCCCATGAGTCTTTCTTCATTTCGTAAGTGGCATGCAATCACCTGGTATTTTTAATAGATCGGATACTCATCGCAATTGTGGGACAAGGTGTGAACAGTTTTATTGCTCCCCTGTCTGGCATTGGCCCTATCCATTGTCCCTTAGGGTCTTCAAGGCGAGCCATGGTCAACTCGCCTGCATGCTCACCACCTCAGAGCTAAATGGTTTCCAGGTGTCCTTATTTCTCTCATTAAATTTTTTGTAAATGTTGAATTTTTGCTCAATGAACTCCCTAGGTGATCACCCCCCCCCCCCCCCTCCCCCAATCACCTGATCTACTTTCACCTAAATGCCCGTTTCTGCCTAAATGCCCATTTTGTCTGCTTCCCAAGCACCGGGCATTTAGGGATCACTACTGTAATAATAATAATAATAATAATAATAATAATAATAATAATAATAATAATAATAATAATAATAATAATAATAATAATAATAATAATACTTCATTAATTCCTTTTCCTTTCAGGAAATTCTTTTGATAGATGTGCTTAAAATACTAAAATATAGCAAGGACATATTAGATTTAACATATGGCATATGAATGTCATGGATCAATGCACACTAATAGTTTGACATAACCAAGCTTTTAAAAGTTGAACATTCAAATAAATATAATATTCTCTGAAATGGTATTCTTTAAAATGGAGTAAAAAATGCCATGTATATACATCAGGTAAATGTATCAAGGTGTGTTAAGATAGCCACAAAATCATCATTCAACTCAAGACATAATACACAACATGGTTAACAAAATCAGTTATCTCAATTCTGAAAATTGTTGACATATGGCCCATCTCCTTATGTACAAACACAAATATTACTGGAACAGAGACCATTAATCATAAGCCATATTTATGTATATAAAATATGTTTATTTCCAAGAAGACAAATGAAAAATGAGATACATAGTATACAATTTGATAATATGCATACTTACATCCCTGTCCTGATCAGTTGCTGTAAAACTGAATACAGGAAGCCTTACAAGTCTATCTTCATATATACTTGTTGATTGTTGTGGTTCATCTGGTTGAATGACTGGATCATTCAAATTGCGATCAATAGTAACTCTAACAAGAATTGACCCTGACAGTCTTGGACTTCCATTATCTTTGGCAATGACTGTGATCTAAAATTGAAAGATTATTAATTGACCTGTTACTTCTATAGCCTTAGATTTCTCAAATCAGAGTGTAATTTAATTACATTACTCACATATATTTCAGTGCATTCATTGAATGACATGGTCATTTTTCAAATTAGTATCAAAAGATTGCTTTAATATGCTTCAAGTGGTAATGATTAAATATTTATCAAACTTTAAAAAGGTAAACAGAAAAATGTTACCTCATACTCAGGAACATTATTGAGTCGTAAATCTGTATTGAGGTGAATTTCACCACTTGTGCTGTTCACAATGAAAACAGTTCTGGCTGGGGCATCACCAATGATGAGATACTCAATGCTGGAGAAATCAACTTCCTGTATTACATGGATGACATGAAAAAGTTTTTAAAAAGTTAAGATTAATTCAAAGCAATTTGTTAATGCAAATTTTAAAGGAACTCCTTGAGATTTTTACGATCTTTCCCATTGTTTTCAAAGGACAAACTTGGAGTCAGAGCCAAAGATAATCGGTATGCAAGAATTTTTACAATTGCATCTTAATGTAATAGCGATGAAAGATGCAGCCTTTCACACAATTATTACAAATACCTATTGGTTGTATTTGTAGTGCTTGAAATTGCAAGTTTTGATTCAATTTTTTTTTATACACGACATTAAACGGTCAAAGATTTTCTTTTGAAAGATATGGTTAAACATTGAAATGGTATATCTAAATTTTTACTTATCTTAGTCTGCATTTAAAAAAGGGAAAAGCTGTGATGTCTTTGTTTTTTTGTTTTTATAGGTTCGTTCCTTGCCTCTAGTTTATAAACAGAATATGAGCCTATTCAAAGCAAACATCAAAAGTAGACTTTTAAAATATTTAGCATCACTCGCTGATTCTCATTTTAAGATAAAATTAGCAAGCTTAACTCCTTTTGACATGAGTGAGAATGAGATTAAAATAGCAGCCATTGTTATTTAGGGGACATGATTTTGAAAAATTTAGCTCTATCATTATAGATAGTATGAGGACTCTTTGCAATTTCTATTTCTAATCGAATCGATGATTCTTTTATAGGTAAATCGTATAAAAAATAAGAATTATCATGACTGATAATGTCTCCATGTACGGTATTACATAAGATCAACTATTGTTCATAATGGAAACTTTCACTTCAATTCACACATTTGTTTTAAATATAAATTACAAGCTTAAAAAGCCTATAACAAGTTATCTTTTTCCTTTGAAAATATTTTTATGAAACTTTAATTCATTCTTTCTACAGTTTTTCTCTAACAAAAGCAGTCTTCATTAATTTTAACTTACAGGAAAGTCAGAATCACTTGCAGAAACTGACGTAATCACACTGTCTCTAGTTGTCGTTTCAGGTATTGTAATTGAAATTTCTTGATCTTGAAATGTTGGTGTGGCATCATTTCTAATAAAGAAAACTATTGCTGAAGCAGTTTGAGATGCAGTTTGACTTGGATCAGCTACATCTCTGACATTGAAGGTAAACTGCAAATAAAAAATATAGGTTATACATTTCTTTATTGCAACATTTTGTTGTTGTACCTCTTTGAAATGCATTTTATTCATTCTTTACTTCAAGTGTGAATTTCAAGATTTTATGAAATTATCATATATTCTCTATTTGATTGTTTCAAACAAAGAGTTATGAAACTTATTGTTTAATTAAACATCAATTTTATGAATAATTCTAAATAATGTGTAAGAGAGATCATGATGTATACAACACATGAGATTTCCTTCTAAAATACAAATTACCCTGTCACAATTTTAATACAGAATGAAAGCTTGAACAAATTTATCATTCTTTTAAGCATTCAACTTATTACAATGAATTTTCTCATACTGAACATTGTCTTTCATTCCTTGTAAGATAGAGATTTCCTGCTGTTCTAAACTCTCCCGTATCAGGATGGAGGTTGAAATATTGTGAGCATCTTGGAGGTACAGCTCCTTGAATACTAAACTGAACTGGTTGCTGAAAAAAACCCACAATATATACATATTAGTAAATTGTGCTTTGTGAAGAGTTATCTTCTCATTTGGTGTTTTTACAATATTTTTTTTGTAGAGATTTAATTCATGAACACACTCACATACACATATACACACTGTTATATATATATATATATATATATATATAAAGCAAGAACTATGGATATACATATATCATAGATGTTGTACTGTCCAAAAGATACATATTATATTGATCAAAATAAAATTAGATGAAAAATACACAGAAGTCAAATTGTAACTGATTTATGTTGGTTTTGGTGTTTCCTTTCGTGCATGTATAAAAATTAATTACAAAGCAGGCTGCAATCTTTTGCACTATCTCAATTTCTTGTACGTGGGTCTGTTGGCGTGAGTCCCATACACAACTACAATAACATAAGACTGGTTATACTAAAGACTTGTAACGCTTCTCTTTGACATGTTCAGGACATCAGTTAGACAAAAAACTCTCTTAGGAGAAATGTACTTTCATATTCTGTTCACTGTATTTTTTCTTTCAATTTCTGAAGAGCAACAAAACCCTCAAGAAATCAAATACACACACTCTTTTTTTAAATTTTATGTACGTTGTTGATTTGTTTATGAAATTATAAAAAAGACTCATCTGAGGTAAATTACTGAAGGATTCTGTGAGGGCTGAGGTTATTACATTTGCAACCAAATGCTTTATAAAGGCAGATAAAACAAAATAAAAGAATTTAGATCAAGATAATATATTAAAGTTCTCTATAATATTCATTGTTTCCTTTCTCTGGTACTTGAGACAGAAGCCATGAATTTGAATCACAATTTTGCGAGGTGTAACACAGCTGTTCCCGCTCACCCTTAGCTGTTATTCAGAGGGGAAGGATGAAGGGGAGGGAGGAGAGGGGTGGGGGAGGGTTCTGGGAATGTCATTTTTGCTGAAAATGGGACAAATCTAGTCTATCATACTAGTGGATAGAGCAGTCCATTCCCGTCACAATGATATCATAAAAGAAGCTCAGCATTGATTCTTTGAATTGATACGAATTTTTTAGAAACGATACAGGCCTATCTGTCGACAAAGCTATTAAACGATAAAAGCCAGAAATATTATCTTAAGTACTGTAAGTTAAACTCATTTTGATTGTCACAATAAACGATATCCAAACACAACTCTTTACAGGATCTATTATGAATATTGCCTTAGATCGTCCGGAAAATATGTGACATATTTGGTACACCTATTATCAAAAGGCACCATCTCCAAATGAGTAAAAAGGTGCTGGTGCACTTGAAACAATGTCGATAAGAAGTAGTTGAGAGCCTCTGAAGGTTTTATGATGTTTCAAAGAATCATCCTACTCTTTTCTTAGGTCTACGAGAGAAAAATATATTCAAATAACAGAAAAAAAGAGAAAAATAAAATTTTCTCAAAATGCTATTATTTTTTCATTATTTTCTATTTACTTTTTTATTTCTCAACATATCTTTGTGAAATTTGGTATGAATGATGAGTGGGGGGAAAATAAAAAAAAAAATATAAGATGCCTTTATCGATACATATTATAGTTTTGTAAAAATTAAATTTTTTGTACAAGATTTTTGTATATTTTTGGGTCGTTCGCATATGTTATTTTTTTCTTCATAAAAACTAAAATTACTAATAAAACAGCCGATCTAATAAAATTTTAATATTGTATCAAATAAGGTGTGTGCCAAGACTGAAAGAAATTTGTCGAAAAATGTAGAAGCCTGTCAATATTGAACATGGTGAAATTTTGGGATAAAATCAAAGATGGTCACCGTTTCCATGGCAACCGAAAGCGTCAGGAAAAAAACAATAACATAACTCAGCACACCACTTCCATTACACCTATACATAAGTTAATTTGATAGAACAAAGAACAAACAGGAAAAATTATCACTCTAGGACCCCCCCACCCCCACCCCCTCACCCCCTCACCCCCCCCCCTCACCCCTACCCCCACCACCCCCTACCCCCCCTCACCCCCCTACCCCCCCTCACCCCCCCCCCCCCCAATAGGGACCATTCTGTTCTGGAAGAGGCGTCTTCTGCTGGATGTTTTGCTTACAGCTTAAAATTTTAAAATACATATTTCTATCCTCTTGATTTAAGACTGGA
>JAXRKP010000147.1:100000-130000 GCA_037039925.1 Doris montereyensis | reverse complement strand
CAGGACCCTTGGGAGATTGGAGACTATATTTGCTTTCGCCTACAGCTTCCGTGTCCGACAGTTCCCTTTGGAGGTATTAAAGAAGTCCACAGACTCCCAGCTCTACAATACCATGACAACAGAATTTTTAAAATATAAAATGAAGCACATCATAAGAAGTGAAAACAGTTTACATGGCTAAGAAAATTGTCATCTTTTAAGTGAATTATTGGTACCTTTCATCATTGATTAATATACATGAATCTCTCTACCAGCATTGCATATTCTAAATAATAGTAAAATATTTTAAATAAATCAAAATATTAATGGTATCAAAAGCAATAATTCAGAAAACAAGACATTAAACAGGTAAATATATATAACACAGAAGTGATTTTTCCCATCATGTTATCAGCTTCATGAGACAATCATGATCATATTTAAATCATGCATCAATGTAGAATTAACGTTCTTTACAAGCTTGACAATAAAAAAGCAAAAACACATCTTCATTGTTTTCTCACTTATGACCATATCCACACTCTTAAAGCATTTTTGTTCATGCCAAAAAACAGTCTCTATGAAGTATCTTCAAAAATTCAGTCATTAAGATGCAGAAATTCAATGCCTGAACCAACAAATAACATTTGTTTGAAGTGAAATTCATTACAATGTTATTGCACATCTGTGAGTTTTGATTTTCTCCCCTGACAAAAGTGAGCTATTAGGAATTGTCATGTCATAGAAAAAATGTACCCTCCCTTCCCTCATTTGAGATTGGTAACCATTCATTACAAGGTAACAAAACATAGAAGACCAACTCACTGTATATCTTTCTGTCTTTGATGGATCATTCCTCAAGTTTGCTTTGAATTTTTATTTCTCCAGTTGCTTCTTCAATTCTAAAATATGTTGGTGCAGTATCATCTCCAGTTATGCTATATGAAATATCACCCTGTGCCAAAAAGAGCCAAAAACAGCTTATTCTATGTATTTTTTATGAGGTGATCAGATAAAAACATAAAACAGGAAAAAGAGAGAATCTCAATATAAATCTGTCTTCTCTTCAAAATAATTTTTAACAGACATAACTCTGCAATAAATAATTATCATTGTAACATTCAGTATAGGACTATAAAACCAGACACTGAAAAATCACATAAAGGATTTTATAATTTATTAATAGAATGTTATGGTAAATGACGTAATTTATAACTGTACATCTAAGGGTAATTAAAATTGGTAAAGGATAACTTACTGTGAGTAGAGGAACTTTGCATGTCCAAATGGCATGTGAAAATTCTTCAAAAACAATTCTTAGGACTCTGTCCTTATCATGCAGATCTTACACATACAAAATATTAAACATCTGTTCCCCAATTACCTTTTTTTTATTGTTTCAGGTGATCCTGAGTTTAAATGTTCTGTTAAGCCAGTTTACAATTTACTCACAGAAAGAAATATTGATATGGTTAGGTCAGCTGAAAAGGATTTTCTGATATTTATTGTTTTTTTTTCTTTTTGGCTTTTAATGTACAAGATTTTCAAGCAATGATCAGATAGTTTGTTCATTTTTTGCTTAAGATTGTTTTTTTCTTTTGCACTTACAGCAGGCTCAGCTGTCACTGTTTCAATAGCATCATCAACTGGTACATTTTCATTTATGTTTAACACAGAATCTGGTGCTCTGAAGATGAGAGTTGCGCCATCATAGCCAATGGTAACATCTGCAGTACAAGTACTGGATCTTGAGGGGAAGCCACCATCTCTTGCAATTGCTCTCAGCTGCGATACAAAAATTAAGCAGGGAATTGAGATTGATTTGTTTTTGAAATAACCCTGTCCACCATGGCGGTGATCTCAGGGCAGGTATTGAGAAGATCAAATGGAAAATTTATTCTACAATCTCTGAAAATTATGAAACCATTTCTGAATGTTCAACATACGGTCCATATGTAGATATATGCACATTGGTAAACACAGCCCAGACCTAAACTATATTTATTCACTAATTGGCAAACAAATGGAAATAGAAATGCAACACTTATTTATAGGAGAGTTCAGGTCGATATGATAGAAGTGTACAAGATAGTAAACGGCGTTTATAGCGGAGAAGTAGGAGTTTCATCAAAAGGCGTCTGATATTTCTGTATAAAAAAGGAACTAGAGGAAACAGCAATAAATTCTTCCATCAAAAGGCAAGATTAGACCTATGGAAATACAGCTCTAGTGTGAGAGTTGCACAACCTTGGATCAGTTTACCAGATAAAGTTGTATGCACAAAGACGCTAAATACATTTAAGAATAGGCTTAATAATTTCTGGGGAAAACAGGAAATAGTCTATAACTATAAAGCCACAATCACCACACGCCTTGAGAAAGACGACCAAGAACAGGAGTCCAACGAAGAGGATTATTAGAAGCTATGCTGGAAATCAATACTAAGTAACGTTAAGTAAGTATAACATCAGAACTCTTTTTCATTGTGACATACAATTGTTATTCTTTCTTATGTAACAGAAAAATATTGACAAGACAATGTTTGTTTTGTCTGTAAATTCAAAGAACAGAAATGCAAAGAGAGATATCTTACTTGTATAAAAGCCAATCCTGATGTTGAAGAAAATTCTCTCTTTAAAGTAACAGCTCCAGTTTGTGATGTAATTTGGAAAAATTCAATCACTCTGGCATCATCCATCAGGCTGTAAGTTACCAGATTAAGGGGAGGCTAAAAAATGAAAGACAGCCCTTTAGTTGTCATGGATAAAGAGCATATAAAAAGATTTTAAAATTGTAATAATAAAATGTTGTAATTATAATTTTTTAAAAGCTTGTAATTAACATACCTGAGTATCAGCATCAGTTGCATTTAGAACAACAACAGTGGTTCCTAAATTTTCATTGAAAGGAATGTTGACAAATTGCCTATTATTCACACATACTGGTGACTCTAAATTACGATTCACAGTCACTTCAACTGTGGAAGTATCTTTCAATACTGGAGAACCTCCATCAGCAACTTCAAGAACAATCTGAGAGATGAAACAAGCAGAAGGAATTATAGCAATTTCAATGCATAAAGGTTATTTATCAAAATCAAGTACATACCTGTACAATTCTCATCATAACGGCCAAGCGGCAACAATATATTTTTTCCAGTACAAGCAAAACTCTTCTTTATATGGCAAAGTGGGATACTTGTAAGTACCCCTTTACATATAGTCGTGGCTAGTAATGAAATAACATCAAGTTTGCAAACACACATACTATTAGTATTGTGTAACGGCATATGCTTGGTTTGTCGTGGACAAAAGCACTCCCATCAGATGGCATACACCCCAGGTGTCGCTAGGCGGGTTTAATGGTAGTGGTCATCTGGTAAGATCAGGCCGGCAGGCTGGCTAAGCAACAAGGCATCAGAAATGCATCAACTCTTACTTACTGCCCTTTACGCCAGGTGGCATATTTTGGGCCTTCTTTTGGATGGTGTTCCATGTCTCTTTCCATGTCTTCATTTTTTCCAGGCCTTCTTTTGATGGTAGTCCATGTCTCTTTCCAGGCCTTCTTTTGGATGGTAGTCCATGTCTCTTTCCATGTCTTCTTTTGGATGGTAGTCCATGTCTCTTTCCATGTCCTCTTTTGATGGTAAGGTGTTCCATGTCCTCTTTCCATGTCTTTTCTTTTCTTTTGATTGTGTTCCATGTCTCTTTCCAGGCCTTCTTTTGGATGGTAGTCCATGTCTCTTTCCAGGCCTTCTTTTGGATGGTAGTCCATGTCTCTTTCCAGGCCTTCTTTGGATGGTAGTCCATGTCTCTTTCCAGGCCTTCTTTTGGATGGTAGTCCATGTCTCTTTCCAGGCCTTCTTTTGGATGGTAGTCCATGTCTCTTTCCAGGCCTTCTTTTGGATGGTAGTCCATGTCTCTTTCCATGTCTTCTTTTGGATGGTAGTCCATGTCTCTTTCCATGTCTTCTTTTGGATGGTAGTCCATGTCTCTTTCCAGGCCTTCATTTCTCCTACGATTCTGTGCCATGTCATTTTTGGTTTTCCTCGCTTTCTTCTGCCTTCAGGTATTCAAAGTAAGGCTGTTCTTGTAATGCTCTCTTGTTCATCTTCTTCTTATAAATACATTCCAACCTACCATAACGACCACCTGCCTTAACAACCACCAGTAATCGACTCCCTTTGTGTTTTTTCTAAATTTTGTCTCTCTCCACAGCGTCCACCTGTTCAACATGCCCGCCACCATCTAATTTGACTGACCGATCATCTTCATAACCTGTCCATAACAACCATTAGGTACAGCCTCACATTATTGGTTCCACCCACTTCACTGCTACATTGACACTTGTGATATTGGATCATAACCAATCATTACCATCATTGGTCAGTTTCAAGACAATTGAAGTGTAGGCGGCTGGTCATCAAACAAGACAACCAGATGGATGTTGTTTACCTCACACCTCATCACAGTGTCTTGCTGTCCAGACATTTCTATGCAAACAAATGCGATACGAGTGGATTGCGTAGCCTATTGTAAGCAAAGTGCTCACCACTCCTTTTGTTTGCAATCTTATGACAACTACCGTTGACCCCTGACTAAAGTGGCTAATGAAACTTTCATATTATGTAACAAAGGACTGGCTTATATTGTTTTCTTTATGCTATACTGGCATTGACAATTACTGTCTGCATTGACATAAAACCTCCGGTTAAGTAACTATCTTGCATTGCTGTCTACATGCTTTACACAGACTTCCTATCTGCTTAATTGAAACACAATTCCGCTGATCCTGTTGTTATAATATTGTTATGTGGTCATTTTCTCTCCCAAAAGATGGGAATCAAATGTGGACTGATACACATTCTCCATCAACTCAAAAGGGATAGTTTTGATTTTAAATCATATAAATTCTATCCACCCAGAACGACCACCTGCCTGTCCATAGCAACTACTTTGGTCTATGATCCTTGGTGGTCAATATGGACAGGTTGAACTGTAAGTGTATTTTCCATTAAATCTTGGTTACATTGTTATTTCAAGAGGTCAAAAAATTATATTAATTCTTCGCAGCCTTTGACTATGGAAGATAGTTGTACAATGACTACTACTGTACTCATTAGTCTAATATTGCTGGCACTTGTTCTGTCTTTATTGGTGGAGTTGTCATTTCTTGTCGTTTTTCACATTTGACTGCACTTCACTGTGGCTCCTTTGTATTAAAATTTTTTATGGAAAACAGATAGCTTGTTTACATCATTGTCTGTCATTCTCTAGCATTCTGAACCATACAGTAGTGTGACAAGAACACAGCTTTCATATAATTCTACTTTGGTCTCACAGCTACATATTCGCGGTTTCCATATACTGTTCAATGTGGCATCTGTGGCTGAGTGGTTAGGCTGCCGGACTGGGGATCATGAGGTCCCAAGTTCGAATCCTGGCAAAGCGAGGCCTGATGTTGTGTTCCTTGGGAAAGACACTTAACAAGTATTTCCCCACTTGACCCAGGTGAAAAATGGGTACAGGCACTAGCTTGGGAGTTAACCTCTGTATGACTAGTGTCCTGTCCAGGAAAGGATTATTATCACCTGTTTTCCTTCACGCTATAGAAACCGGGATAAGTTCCGGCTCTATGGACCGTAATGGCCTTGAAGGAACTATATTGTTGAACATTTTAAATGCATTTCTGGCTTTGTTGAGTTGATTCTGGATATCCCTATTTGCTCCCCTATCATTAATAACAATGCATCCTAGGTAGGTGAATTCATTCGTTGTTGGAAGGTCTTTTAAGTCAGCTTGTATTGGTGTTGGTTCGTCACATTTAAGGTCAGTACTTCAGATTTTTTCTGGCTAATCTTTAGGCCTATCTGTTGAGTAAAATAATTCAGGTGAGAAGATATCTCCTGCATATGTTGGTGGGTGTGAGATAACAGTACCAGATTATCGGCAAAATCCAAATCTTCCAATGTTGAGAAGAGAGTCCATCTTATGCCTCTATCATTATCTGCTGTGATTTGTCACATAACTCAGTCGATGGCAAGATTGAAAAGGAGCGCTGACATTATACAGCCTTGTCTCACTCCTGTCTTAACTTCAAATCTATGGTTGCTGTTTCCAACCTTGCAAGTGATATTGGAATAAAATAGTGACAGAGGTGTGGGTGGTGAAAAAGGATAGTGAGCCTAGGAGTAGGGGTGCAAATGTGGTGAGCAAGAGAAGAGTAAACATAGTGACAGGGAGTGTCAATGTGGTGAGTAAGAGGATAGTAAACATAGTGACAGGGAATGTGAGTAAGAGGATAGTAAACATAGTGACAGGGAATGTCAATGTGAGCAAGAAAAGAGTAAACATAGTGACAGGGAATGTCAATGTGGTGAGCAAGAGAAGAGTAAACATAGTGACAGGGAATGTCAATGTGGTGAACAAGAGAAGAGTAAACATAGTGACAGGGAATGTCAATGTGGTGAGCAAGAGGATAGTAAACATAGTGACAGGGAATGTCAATGTGGTGAACAAGAGAAGAGTAAACATAGTGACAGGGAGTGTCAATGTGGTGAACAAGAGAAGAGTAAACATAGTGACAGGGAATGTCAATGTGGTGAACAAGAGGATAGTAAACATAGTGACAGGGAATGTCAATGTGGTGAACAAGAGAAGAGTAAACATAGTGACAGGGAATGTCAATGTGGTGAGCAAGAGGATAGTGAACATGATGACAGAGATAGCTGCTGAACTGATGACTAAGGTAAATAATGCATATTGCATAAGTATTTTAACTCTTGTCTTAGCATGATAAAACTAGCTCTTGTAATTCAAAATGAGACAATTTATCAAAACTTGTATGAACTGTAGAAGGGATATTTGGTTTCATGTAAAAGAATAATTATAGGTTATGTGGTCTTGTGGCTCCTGAGGAGAATTGTTCCAATAATAGCTCTGTCTGATTTCCTTACCGTATATCTTGTAGAGGTTTCACTTGCCAATGAGGCAGCTTCTTTCACAATAATTCCATTGCTCTGTATTTCAAAAAGGTTGAGCCCTGTTCCTCCTACAATCGAGACAGTTGTTTCGCTAAAGGGAGCCTGAAAATGAACATAAAAGGAGATCAAAGAATGTTAACACTAGAAAAGCGGCCTGCTCAGTTAGCGCAATGGTTGCCACACACTAGTTGGCTCGCTGACAAAGTTTTACAAGCTCACGGGGGAGTGTAACTTTTGATCAGGCCATCACCAATCTATTAGGGATGGGCACTAATCGATACCGATAATCGATACTATCAATACTGACCAAAAATTCTCAAGTACTCGATAGTCTTGTGAAATACTCGATAGTTAACGATACTGAAACCTATTAGGTAAAATGAAATAAAAACAGAAATAAATTAATTGACTGAGTGATTTTATCCACTTTCACTAACATTTGCTGTACACAAAACAAAACAAACAAAACAAAACAAAAATAGAAAAACAACGTATGCCTAATAAAAATATGCACGAAAAGTTTTATTTTACAAAGAGAGCTAATTCATGATATTTTATACTTGGCACTATTATTGTCAGTTCCCTTGTTGTTTGCTTTATATCCCGACATAACCAGTATCGAGTACTCACTATCGATCGATACTGGCTTGTTAATCGATAGCGTAATTGATACTGCCCAGTATCGATTAATGCCCACCCCTACAATCTATTAAATTCAGTCGCATGGAGATCATCTGGTCTCACCCAAGCCAAGCCAAACTAGGATGATTCCGTTCTTTTCAATTAAGTAGGAGACAACAAGACCAATTATGAATGTGTGCAAACACACATTCTTATTATCAGCTCAATCACACACTCTCAAAACAGGCCAGCTCACATTCACACCCTCTAGCGATGGACTTGTCCTAGTAGGATCATTCCATTTTACAATAGGGGTGACCAATAAATGAAACTTGTATAATCAAGCCTACTTCACATGCAAAGTACAGCTGTTAGCATCGGTGCTACCAGTTGTCCAATGGCAAAGATAATGATGGACACACCCTTTAAAAATAAACTCAACCGATGGCCTTTTGGACATAAGTTTATGAGCCTGCACACATCCTTTTTCCTGTTTACTAAATGCTTAACCAATCAGAAAGCATTATTTTAAAGGAGGATTAAAAGAGGATGAGCTTGAGACAGTAAAACGGTAACAAGAAGGAGGAATATTCAGGCCTCTCTTGACCCGTCCTTCCTTCCCAGCAAATGTCGGGCATCGCGCTGAGAGGTTTGTAGCAGGCATACGGTAAATTCGGCGAGAGAGCTGAACAGAATGCTGTAACAACCAACATTTACCGGTCATAACCTTACCAGTTTGAAGATTTTTTGTACATTCTCAGACAACTTTATGCACATATTGGTGACCCATCTCTTTAGCTATTGTCATATAAAGGGTTCCATTACAATATGCGATATATCCAAATGTATCAACATAAAGAAAAGTAAAAGTTATTCATGTTCATGATTTGTCAGATGAACAATTGTTATCCTAATGCGTCAAGGACATAAAGGATGTTTAACAACGATAACTACTTAAATCAGACATATGTACTTTTCTCAGAAACAAAGTTTTAATTTCACTTTTTTTCCCCCAAAATGCAACACACCCACCATCTGCATTCTTCACAAAACGCGATATATCCACAAATCATGAAGCAACACTCCCTTAAATAAAAATAAAAGAATAAAACATAAAATAAACAACATTGAATCAATCATCAAACACGTTCATGGTGCTTTAGGTGATAAAAATGCAGAAAACAGAAAACTTAAAGAAAAATTCAAACTTATTCCCGCCATCGAAAGCAAATTGCACAGCTGAGCTGTTGATGTGGCAGGATATTTGTCATTTAACGAGTTCTGATTAGCTGAGAATGCACATATCGCATTTGTGAAAAACAATCATTGGCATATTTTGTGACAAAACGTTGAATTGTCATGCTGAAATGAATGGAAAAATTGCGCTTTTTGAAAATAGGAAACTGGTTACCGGAAGGGATTTCAAAATGAAATATCACAAGGGCATTAACTCTTTTCTTTCAATTTTGATCTACATTGCATTTTGTGATGGAGCCCTTCATATAATAATCATGAACGTTTACTGCCACCTCTGTGTCCGTTGTACAGATGATAAATGCATGTATTTTAGCAGCAGCAATGAATTATAAGTTTTTTAACACATATACCATTACAAAACATGTTCATATAATCTAAAATATTTTGGTCCTGAGAAGGAACTATTGTACACAACCAGAAGTAACCTTTTCGCTACGAATAGAATGAAATTTATCTATTTTTGATTTTTGAATTTATTAAGGATATTGATAATAATGTTTCAATAATTTTAATTTAGTAAACTCACAACTGAATCTCTTTCTATGACTCCAAAACTGGCCACTCGATCACCATTATTTACATTACGGTCAATCGTTGCAGGATATGTTTTGGACGTGAAAGATGGTGCAGTATTTCTTATGACAGTGACAGTGACTGTAGCTGTGTTGTCAGCATTATTCGAAGGATTGCCACGATCTGTAGCTGTGATCGTACACTGAAAATGAGATGTGAGCATTCATAAAATATAATATACAAACATAAATATATACACATGTACATACTATATATATATATATATATATATATATATATATATATATATATATATATATATATATATATATATATATATATATATATATATATATATATATATATATATATATATATATATATATGTATATGTATATATATATATATATATATATTACTTCATATAGATAAATGATCAGTCAATCTGTTACTGCTATCAGCCAAAACCTTTTCCTGAGACAATGTCTAGGCAAGCTCTTGGTACATAATATGATTCTTCATAACATAATTTATCTGGAATCTATTCATTATGATAATCTGTATCTTAAATAAACTTTTCCTACAAACACATCCTCTTCATGTTTTCTAAACTTTGATGTGAGGTTCTAACATATTTTAATCTATCATGTCATAAACTACAAATGATATCTTTTGGTACAAAATAAGACATACTTGATAGGTCTGAGACTTTGTTCTGTCTGCCCTCAAATCAGATCTCACAACTAAAATTCCTGTGAATTGCGTGACCTCAAAATATGTTGCACAATCAGGGTCTCCTGCAAGGGTGAAGGATCCTTCATTGTTGGGACTCTGTTGAACCAGAACAGGTTTGAAAAGTAATATGTGACAAAGATGTTTTACATTTTTGTCTCTTTGATTTTACTATTGTATATTGCCTGTATAAAAGCTCTATCAAGGATATTTTTCTGATAAGCAGTCTTCTTAGTTAGTAAAGAAACAGGAAGAGGACACTCAAACCAGATACTTAGTTACAGAAAGCACTGATACTCTGAACTAAGACCGTTTGAAAAAAAATAATCTGAACATGAGCAAATAATAAATCAATGAAAATAGGAAATTAGATTTCTGCTATTTGTACACATGATCTACAAATAGCAGTAGTAGTACTACTATAATTTGGCATTGATGACAAGTGAATTGTCTCTGTCTTCAGAAATCAATGACGCTATCTGCCACATTGCATAGTATATATGTCTATATACGGTGCAAGAAGAACCCTTTATACCTCTTCCCACTCGCATTAGCAAGATATTGTTATTTAAAAGAAGATGCTGCCATTAATTTTCAGTTTATAATGTGATGATGCCTTAATACACCTCTTTGAATAACTTTATGAGCTATCATCACTTTTGTTTCTCCAACAACCATTGAAGAGGGAAACTAAATCCTTTATAAAAAAGCACTATATTATAGAGCCTGTCTCCAATTTCTGGAGAATACTTTATAACACAATACTCTTATATCTTCAAAGTCTTCCCTTTAGTTTTCAGTGCAATTTGTCACAGAAAAATTTTTCTTTTGAGTTGGAGGATTTTAGGCAAATTTGATTAATCTCTCATACAGTTCTGATGTGTCAAACCATCTCATCTTGTATTCTTTTCATTCCCCAGTTATCTTTTTCAAAAAGCCAGTTATATTAAAGTAACATTATAAAACTTTTATACGAACAGACTGTTGATGTCCTGTTACCACATAAAATTGATGATGAATTTCATGACAACATAAAGAAATTGAATTCATTCTCTTTCATTAAGTCTTATGATGACTTCTAAACTAAATGAAACAAATATTATAAAAAGGGCTTTCATTGCAAGAATAAAGACGTAAATTAAAAGTATTATTGTCCAAGGGTGGAGAAAGATAAACAATACAAATACACAAGGAGAAAAAATCAATAAAGAAAATTTGATCTTTTTACTGATTTATCTTTAGTTTGTGCTGAGTATGTCTTGTTTTAAGATTCATAAATTACCAATCTTGTTCAGCATTTATCAAAAGACTTACAGTTATATCTGAGTCATCAAGATTGAGTAACTGCACAGATGAAGAGATGTCAAGTGTTTCTAAAATTTCAGTCCTGTAAATCTGCGGATTGAATCTTGGACTAATGAGGTTCCGATTCACCGTAATTGTGCAAACTTTGACTGCAGACTTGCCAAACCCATCTCTTGCTTCCACTCGAACCTGCAAATAATTATTTTTTTAATCAAATAAATGATAACACCCTATTTAAAAATTCACACAAAAAATTTGCTACTGATAACACAACGCTTTTTTATTTGATTTACCCACCTTCACAACTGATTGCGGGGTTTTTGGTAGGATTTTTAATTTTGCCCAGATTACCCTGTAAACAGCCGAGCGATCTTTAATGTACATAGAGCATTGTGATCTGCACACGGGACCTCATTTTTATCGCTTATCTACCTGGATTAGGGGTAAATTTTACTCTAAAAGAACTTGAGAATATTTTTCAACCGTTGGCAGGGTTGAGAGGCCGCCACCTTACCTCTGACTAAAAAAAAACAAATCCAAAGAAGAAATAACAATGATGATGGGAATGTTATGAACATTTTGAATTTGTGATCTACTTAGAGGAGAGGTTATATGGGAATTGATGGACAATTACATCATTTAACCTTATCAAAGTTGAGTATTCAGAGAAATGAACTAGAACAGTTTTCTGTTAACTTTTTGACATGAGACAATAAACTTTTAAGATTTAATGAACACATTTTCACAATTAGAAAATAAAGTAGGGAAAACTTCTGACCCTGTATGAGTTTGCATTGTTGTTTTGAAGTCCATTGAGAGTATGTATTTCCCCATTCGCGAAAACAGTGAAGAAAGATCTGGCACCATCATCTCCAATGAGAGTATAAGTAATAGACGCTGTGTTGAAATTTATCTGTACAAAATAAAGAAGGATTGAAAAGCGATGTTAGTAAAATAGATTTTAAAAATGAGCACATTATCCCGCATAAAAGTGAGAATGGACAATGGTCTAAATTCATCATTGCTTAGTGTCTTTTTTTAAAACAAAGGAAGTTAATCGCTGTCAATCAAATCAAAAAATGTATGTTAAAACAGTGTGGTGTTGGCAAGCAAAAAACATCTCATTGATTTGTTGCATGCTTGTCAGGCAGAAATAGATGGCCATTGACTACATTAAGTTCCATCCGCTTACAAGCATGGTCTGCTCACTAGCGTGATTTTTCAATCTGACAAAGGGTGTGTTCTTAGACCGCTACTACTACATTATTATAACATATAAGCAATTAAACAATGTGTAGTATAATAAAGACAATTAAAAACATGTAAGGCTCACTCTATTATCTTGATCAGTGGCTATCACTCTTGTAACTAGATCTCCGACTCCAATATCAGATCGAATAGGTACATCACATGAAGATGAAGTGAAAACAGGTGCATTGACATTTCGGATGATGATCACTGTCACATTTACTGGAACACTCATTCTGCTGGCTCCATCTTCAGCAATCACATTGAACTAATGAAGTAGAAGCAAAATTTATGAGCTTTATCTTTGGAAAAAATGACTGATGAAGACAAACTCTATATTGACATGAAATCATCATTTTGTTTTACCTTCTATCTAAATATATTCAAAATTTAAAAACAAAGTATGAGGTAACGTTTTGTCCTACAAGATGAATTTTAATTGAATTTATTAAGGGTCCTGAACAAGCCAATTTTATCCAAAATGGGACAAATCTAGTTATTGTATTATTAGATGGAACAATTCGCTCCCTTCACGATCATGCCATAAAAAGGCTCAGTATCAATTCTTTGAATTTACACGATTTTATTCGGATCCACACAGACAAAAACCTTTAACACATCTGTTGTACTATGAACTCTATCCAAAATATTTACTTTTGACGAAGTGTCCAGCTTAGATCGCACTGAAATTACGTGACATATCCCGCGTACCTGTTATCAAAAAGGTGCCATCGGACATGAGTATAAGGGAGCCGGGGCATTTAAAATAGGGCCAACAAGAATTAGTTGAGAGCGTATCAAGGTTTTATAATGCTTCAAAGCATTATCCTACTCTTTCCAGGTTATGTGTGCAAAAACATTCAAATAACAGAAAAAATCATTTCAAATACGATTTTCTCACAATGCTAGTTTTCGACAACTTCCGTTTTATGTACACTACAATTGCTTCCAAATTTGGTATGTAGCATCAATAGCAAATTACAAAAAATCACTCAGAGGAATTTCGATATCATTTCAAATTTTTGCCTTAAAACTTTTTTTGTGATTAAATTTGCCCAAAAATTGAATAGTTGCTATTTTCAGATATTGGACAAAATAATGTGTGTGTAAATTTACCATCAAATCTGTTCAAAACTAAAAAAAGTCTATCAATTGAACTTGACTAGATTATCGTAACGAAAATTCAAGACGGCAGCATTTCGATGGCAACCATATGGTAAACACCTTTCCCCCAAAATTTTTCCAACTAATTTAGACATGTTGAGTTCAATGGTAGTGGTTAAACTTGTCCATTTTAAGGATTATAAAAATTGATGTTTAGATTTCGAACACTGGTCCGAATTAGTGGGAAACATTTTTCAAATATCTATCATGGTTACCGTGAATTGTAAACAACAAAGTAGACTAATTTCAAAATCTCTCTCCTTCACCCGTTTTTGTGCTATTCTTTTGAAATTTCACACACATACTCCTGAACATGCTACCTAAAGACAAATAGAGTGTTGTTTTTTTTAATCTATTTATCTATTTGTATTTTTACACTTATAATATGTGATAATCAACAATGTCAATTCTTGCAATTTTTTTAAAATACCAAAATCGAAATATCTCTCTATTACTTTTTTTTTTTACGTCTATGAACTAGTTGTATACCAAATGTCACATTAATTGGTCAATAAATAAGGAAGAAGATAGAATTTATGTTCTGAAAATGAGTTTTGAGAAAATCACATTTGAAAGAAGAATATCCCCTTTCTCAACTCTGGCCTTCTACTGGGCTTTCCCATGGTCACCTTTTCTCTTCTTTTCTTTCAATTGAGCCTCCAATACACAAACGGTAATCCAATTTACTACTAATACTATGCTCAGTTGTTGAAAGAACGTACAGTTCCTAGACCACAGGTTCACTTGCATAATATTACTGATCGAGCCAATAGGTGCTGTACCGTTACTGCATGAAAACCAAGTGAGCAAAACAAGGTCACCTATTTTCTGAATCTCACATGCTAGCGTAGAATGCAGTACTGATGCTATGGAAATTTCCACTGCCAAGTAGGTGATGTCCAATGACCTTGAACTGTAGCAACATGCAGTTGGATGTTAGACAACTAGCTTCAAAAACAGTAGAGTACGATACTAGTTATATTCAAGCAGATATGACTTATTATTTATCATCTTATTCTTCAACTTCATTGCTTTTTCTTTAGTTTTGAGACTACCTACCTTCAATAGATGATCCATAATAAATGATCTAAACCTCAGTGAGACAAATTAACTACTATTTGAAATGAAAATATTTTTTGAAAATATTGAATGACTTACAGAGACTGAGCCAATGGATTCTCCATCTAATGGGCGCTTCACTCGGATTACACCACTCGTGGATTCAACAAGAAAGCGGTCATTACTAGTTTCCATTCTGTAAGTCACTGTATTGTATGGTGAGTCCTCATCATCGTCTGTGGCGAATACTGTGAGAATTGGCGCTTGGACTGGTTCATCTTCACCAATTGTTGTTATATATTCAGACCTTTTGCCACTCAGGGTCATGTAAATTGCGGTTAACACTAACTTGAAATGTTGCTTCATCACATAAATTTCCTCCATCACATACTCTCACACGAATCTGAAAAAGAATAAAAACAAGCCAAGGATGGGATGAATTGAATATTCAAGTATTGCAGTTAATATGCAAATATTGCAGCATAACAGCTTGAAGAAATATAAATTTAGCAATGAGGGATAGTTCCTGTTTTTGGAAAATTCTTTTAAAATTACTGTTCATTGTTTCAAAGCAGATAAGAACATCAAGAAGTATGTATTCAAAGGATAACTCTAGTTACCAATCAAATTTTATTCCTTTGTTCATGACAGTCAATGATAGTGAGACAAATGCATCTTGTATGCATCAGAGATGTGCACCGTCCACACAGAATGAGGAAAGCAGATAAATCATGCAAATATCCAACAAGGAATGCTTACCAATTTCTACAGATGTTTTTTTCAGTCTTCTTTGTGCTCAGGAATAATGTTAAAAAGTACAAATAAAGAATAAAATAAATCATCACAATGTATCTTGATATACTCACATTAAAGTTATTGGGGCCAGATCGAACTAAAGATCGCGACAAAGAGAGATCTGCATTTTTGGGATTTCCTGCTTGTTGACGGATTTGAAAGTAGGATAAAGCATTGGCATCTCCAGTTATTGAGTAGATAAGGTTATTGAAAGGTATCTGAAATAAAACAAATAATTAATAACAACGTGTTTAAGCAGGGAGGGGGGGACATGTCTTAATCATGATTTTTTTATAGTCTTTAAAATAGACAATTTTAAACACTACCTTTGAACTCAGCATGTCTAAATTAACTGGAAAAACAAGAAAAATGACAGTGCTTCATACTACTATAAGATATAAAGTAGGACACTAAAGCCCACTGCCTGCATTGAGAGAAATGGTGTGTAAGAATGCTAGATCATACTGGTGTTATGTGTCAAATGCGTTTCAGTGTAGTTCTCATACTTCCAATATGTAAATGGGAGCATTGATATCAATTTTAATATGGTTTAAAAGTAGATTGTGATTCAATATTTAGGAAGTCTCAGCAAAATTTGGTCAAATTTCAGGAAAATAGCTAAATACTGTTCATAACGTCTAGTAATAAGGTCACTTCCTTTAGGGAAAGCAGTATACATTGACCTTCTCCTAGCTAGAATTGTAAAGATAGAAGAAAAGATTTTGCTTGAAAGACCAAAAAGTCAAAATCAGTATTATGTTAATGCAAAAACTCAACTCGATAAATATATTTACATACCATGTTTAAAAATTACACAAAAATCAAATGCGACGCTTTTTCATTTTTCATCTAAATATTCTTATTTACTATTTTTTTTTATTCTATAAACCACAAAGTTGAAAGCATACATCCACGTCTTGTGTAAATTCTTTTGTTACATAATAATGTAAGAAGAAATAAAATATAATTTAATATTATGAACACTTTTGAGACTACATATTCAATTTATTTTAAAGGGATCTTTATACTTCTAAATATAGTTTACTACAGGCATATATTTCAAATCGTTCTTTTTATTCTTTATTGATAACAACACTTACATTTGTGTCAGGTCTAACACATTGACAACAAAACTTCGTCTGATTGCAGATGATTATTATCAATGGTCCTTGTTAGGATTGTGTTTGTAATAGATGGCCCTGTGTTTCGCACAACGTTGATTGTAACCGTCGCAGTTGCTTGTCTGTTACCTCCATCAGTAGCAACAATAGTAAACTGTCAAAATATGCATATCTACCATTAAAATTTTGTGTTCTTAATAAGATAAATAAAGAAAAACAAATGCAAATTATTAAAAATCTAAATCAATCTATGCAAGACAACAAATTTTAAAATTTGGCTAAACATTACAATTCAATCATAACATAAATCTAAAATTTCTCAGGTCTTAAAAGAAGCTGAGACTATTTACTTTTCATATGTTAGCTATGTTTTGTGGACTTACTTACTCACTTTATGAAAACATGACAAAAATTTGCTGAGATAGGCTAACAAGGAAAAAGGAAAATGGGAAACCCAAAAACACATGGAGAAATAATATGCAAGGAAGCAAAACAGATAAGGAGGAACCAGAAGAATGAAAGGACTGAAAAGAAATGAACAGACAGTGTATATGGTCTGGATCTGCAATTCTATCGTATTTCGTAACGGTATATAATGTCAATATTATTATTGGACAGCATTTTTTCGTAAATCTAAAAAATACAAAATTATTAGATAAAGAGGAGCAAGTTCAATTCTATTGATACCCAGGGATTTTTTTCTGTCTATTCCTCTGTGTTTGTCTTCTTTATTCCTACAAGGTTTTAATGATACTATTTCATGTCCTTATTCATCACTTAAGAAAAACAGAGATGTTCTTAACTGCTAAACTTACTGTGTATCTCAAAGGTCGAGCGTCCTGACTTACACTCTCAGAAGGTTAATTTGCCCTCGATTACCACCACTATTGATCACAGTGAAAAATCTGTTTGCATTATTACTTAGGGATGAGCCAAAAGAGAAGGTAACTGCGTTGTATGGACTCTGAAAAAGTCAAGGAAAACAATAATGATACAAAAAACAGAGGTAATATGATTGAGACAGGGAAAGGACAAAGTTCCTTTGTTGAAAAATAGAGCATTATTGAAAGAAATAAAGTGTGAAGAAATCATAGAATGCAATGATATTTTGAGTATTCAGAACAGAAAAATTCCATGTGAATAAAAGTGCCAAATGTTGCAAGAGAGAGAAAATCTTTCAGAAAAGATAGTGTCATCATGTTCTTGGATTTTTTTTCCATGTATTTTTTAAGTTTCTCCTTAATGGAGTTTTATTGTTTTTTGGGTGTTTTTTAAAACTTTTTATTCTTTTGTATCCGCAAATATGATGAACATGGATTTCCTTCTTCCTGCACCGAACTATTGACAGATATATCAATAGCTAAGCAAAGTTTAAGATATTTTGGCTCTATGATGAAATGACTGGAGAACCTTGTTTTTGTTTCCTTTACTTTAAGTAAACCCTGTCCGCCATGGCAGTGATCTCATGGGATTAGAGAACAAGGAGTTTTTTGGTTTTGTTTTTGTTTTTGTTTTGTTTTGTTTTGTTTTGTTTGTTTTTGTTGTTTGTTTGTTTGTTTGTTGGGGTTTTTTTTTTTTGGGGGGGGGGGGGGGGGGGCCAAGTCTAGTGGCCATAACTAGACCTAAATTCTTGTTGATGATGGACAACAAGAACTTGTACAAAAAATTAAGCAGATAAATCTCTCTCTCGAAGTAACACTTAACATGATTATACTTAACTCACAAGATAAACATAGGCCTAATTATACAGTAACGAAATTTTTTTAGTTTCTTATTATCAGAAGGATTATTTCCTCATATTCCTTAGAAACAAATTTTAACTTTTGTATGCTAAAATATATAACAAATTCCATGGAATATGGAACATATTTTCCTGAAAGAAGACTCAACAGCAGAGCACCCGTAGCCACCCAAAATGGTAGATACATCATAATATTGGCTTACCCTCTCGAGCCAATCATCTGTCAAAATGGCAGCAGCAGAATTAGATTTACAATTCTCCTGTCATGCCTAATACACATTTAAAGTAATCTTTGATTCTTCAAAAATTGCTGAAATTTAAAGATTTTAGACAGGAAAATAATTTCGATACACATTTTCAAGAATTTATAATGTTTGTATATTCGCCATTTCTTGTCGAGAATCCTGATCTTGGGATCAATTTGAAATTACATCAAAGCAACTTTTTAAAGATGTTTACTGAAGCGCAAAATGAAGATCTTGAACATAGGGCATTTGCAAATTAAAGTAATCAGTAAAGCGTAAATCCTCCCACAATATCTTCATGAACAATAGCCATAAACCTGTCGGCATGTTTAAACTTTTAGATTTCGTGAGATGAGAACACATCCTGGGCAGTCTGACCATCCACAAACCAGTATTTGGATCCAGATGGCCCTAGAGGAGGGGAAACTAGCAAAGCAAGATGTGTTGTGTCCTGCAAATGTTTGCATGAAATTCATACCTTTCTGGGTACTGAATAAGGTCTAATACAGAATCTTGGAAGTTTATCACACCAAGTCTAAAGTAGAAATAAATTAACTCTTATCTTCAAACAGATTAATTCCATTCCAAGTCCCGTCATTTCAGATGGAAATAAGAATTTTACAATAAAAAGACACATAGGCATTGTTTTTTTTTCCAATTTTGTAAAACTCTAATAATTTCGCTATTTCTGGGTCCATTTCGTAGATTTTGTTCTTATTTTTCACCTCATTTCAATTTGAAACAGATAAATGCATTCCAGCTTTTTATAAATCCATCACACACATTTTAGTCTTTAAGAACAACTTTTCCCAACTGGTTATTGTATTCCACCAGCCGTCCACTGTGGCGCAACGACTTGTGACGTTTAGTGAAATGCAATGATTCTTTGGGGGGGGGGGCTGAGGAACATTAGAATATGGACCAATCAGAGTCAAGATTTTATGGCTGGATCTACAAACCAAACTAAAGTTTTGGGAGACTAGAGAATAAGCCATTGATGATAGACCAAGGTGGAGTCTTTGCATCAGAACATGCTAGTAGGTTAGGAACTTCAAAAGAAAGATGACATTTGTTTTCATTTATTTATTTATCTATTAGATCTTTTTTTTTTATTGTGCTTGTCACAAATTTGTCAGAACAATTTATTTAAGAATAAAAAAAGAGAAGGTTGTGTATTCTAAGAGCTCTCTACGAGTTAAGTGGATGTATCGGAGGGATACAAAGACAATGATCAATTAGATCGGATCTCTTAAAGATATCTGATTTTAAAGATATTACAAGAGGAATAACATAAAGTGAGATTGTATTTACATGATCTCTCCTATGCAGATAAATGGAGGAATGGGAGAAAAAGGGGAGAGATAACTGCCAAAGAGGAGCATTGATTGAAACAAATCAATAATATTTTCAGCAAACAATCTTTTCATGTAAAATTGTAAAATATATCATAAATTTTTTATGTTAATTTTATGTGCAAAATATTACTCACATAAATATCACCATCTGTAGCACTTATATCAATAATTTTGTCCCCTGCTTCAATATTTTCAAGAATTGTTTCTTCATATGGATCATTGACAAAGTCAGGTCCTTGAAGATTGTGAGCAACATTGATTCTGATGACACATTCGTCAGTCCTGGGAGGAGTTCCCTGATCTTCAACTCTGACACGAACCTGTGATTAGTGAGAGGATACTTATTCAGAGTTCCATTTAAATAAATGAGCTTGTGAACACTTTAACAAAGTCTGCATGATGAGAAAGATATGCATTTAAATCAATGTCTCATATTCATAAGTTTCATGACCTCTCAGGATTGAGAAAGTCAATGTCTCATGTTTGTAAGTTTCATGACCTTTCATGAGTAAGCAAGTCAATGTCTCATATTCATAAGTTTCATAACCTTTCAGAATTGAGCAAGTTAATGTCACATGTTTGTAAGTTTCATGACCTCGGTCAAAAACCGAATTCACTGACTGATTTTTCTCTAATGCCGCACCCACTGTGTGGAACTCGGTCTACAAAAACCAGAAACTGTCCTTACTGCACAACTTTCAAATCACATCTTAGAACAGAACTATTTTGGCAAGCATATTATTAACGTTTATCGTTTGTATACAATTGTGTGATTTTTGTTAAGTGTGCCAGATCCTAACTCTACATAAATACTTAAGCATGTGTTTCTCTAGCAGTGGTTCATTATTATTTTCTTTTTTCGCTTCTCTCTTACTCTTGACATTACAATTTGTACCTACCTCTTATGTATGTGCGATTACAATGTATTTGTGTTATATGTTGCATCTGTGCTGTGTGGCACATTGTCTTTTTTGAGGTCTTTTTAAAAAAAATTTATTTAATGTGGACATTGATTTTGGTGAATATATTAGATGTGCTTTATAATTTTATTGTGTGGATATGAATAATTGCCCTTCGGGATGGTTAAAAGTTTTTTTAATTAAATTGAACTGAATTGAAAAGTGCACTATACAAGTTACTTATTATTATTATTATTATTATTATTATTATTATTATTATTATTATTATTATTATTATTATTATTATTATTTTTATTATTATTATTATTATTATTATTATTATTATTATTATTATTATTATTATTATTATTATTATTATTATTATTATTATTATTATTTTTATATTATTATTATTATTATTATTATTATTATTATTATTATTATTATTATTATTATTATTATTATTATTATTATTTTTATTTTTATTATTATTATTTTATTATTATTATTTTAAAAGACTTCATAAGAATAAAAATAATTCCATTATCAATCACATATTTCAGCAGAAAAACACAACTCTTTATTACCCTAAATGAAGATTTGAAAACTTGATTTCAATTTTATGAAACATCACTGACAGTATTGTGTTTTTTTTTAAGGCTAGTGTTGTCTTCTTTTCTTTAATTTCTGTTGTGTATTGTATTCTTTTTTGAGTTTTTAAAATATTCCTTTTTATTTCTATTGAAATTCTTATGCATAGGACAATGTATACCTGTCTACACAGTATTTAATATTTTTTTCCTCAGGAAGCAATAACAAGTGAAACAATCTAAAAACAAAGTATCAGATAATATAGAAATAAAATGTTACAATAATAACAAAAACAATTTTTAAAGTTTCTTGGATTCAGAGCAACCTTAGATCGATCCTTTCCACTATGCACATTGTCTTTAAGGCAGTGAATATACATGCATAATTATCTTAAAATAATGTAAAAAATTATACATTTAAAGACATTTTACATATTTCAAAAGCAAAGAGTAAAATGTGTCTGTATAAATTATTTTTCTCATGATGTTTGTAAGGCTGTCTTCCTGTTGAAAGTAAACCAGATGTTATGTCTTAATTCTATGGAGGTGTTGTGGCAAAACTGTAGTGTTGTGAATTTGTAATGACTGGTTCAAAAGCCTTTGCTGGCCCAGGTGTTTTTTCCCAACATTGTAGTGGTAGGAAAGATTTTTCACTCTGCTTTCGTCACTTGACTCAGGTGTGAATGACTACCAAGCTATTGTGTTATAATGAAGCCCCTAACAGGCTGCTATACTGTATGCTCCTCAGGACTTTGAATAAAATGGCCTGCTGAGCGATAAATGATGTAGAGTTACTGAGCCGACACTTGTGTGGGGATATAGAATATAAATCCATCTTTATCTTTATCTTAAATTTTGTCAACAAAACATTGCCCAATAACTAATTTCGACATGTGCTAAACATCCAGAGAAAAAATTAATGATTGTTCATGTCATTTTTTTACATATAATTAACATTGAACAAAAATGTAATGCCTTACACACCGACGATTAGCATCGATCATATTATAAATTGATTTTTGATGCATAATGTTGTTATTAATACTCAAAATATAATTATTGTGAGAAAGTATTTCCATTTCCCAAACAGTTTGGGCTATTTAAAGTTAATGTTTAGAAACTTTGCAAGATATATCGTGATTCTAAGATTGGCTGAGTGTATTTATAAAATATGTGTAAGAATCAATAAGTCACCCAATAAGTTTCGACTGGAGATGCAGACAAATCTCCATTGACAAGAAGTCTTCGCATGTTGTTTTCATCAAGAGCAAACACATTTAGAGCATTAACATCTCCGACGATGGTCGTATTGTACGATCCAAATCTCTGCAGGTAAAATAATAAAAACATAAAGTTAATTCACACAAACAGCAACATGAAGCAAATCTAATGCAAACTCTTTTCAATCATCTTATTAGCAGTTATTACAATAAATGCCATAAAAATAAGTTATTTTTGAGAGAAGATAAAAAACAAAAAAGAATAAAATTTAATGCATATAAAAAATAAGGAGAAAGCTAAACATACTTATTTTCCATGAATCTTAAAGAAATCTAAGTACTACATCTTATTAAGCTATTTTGTTTGAGACCTGAACATGCAGTACTTTTTTAAAGTGTTAGAGGGGGGATAAATCTATACTTACGTTGGAGTCTTGATCATTAATGTTCAGGATATACACCTCTGTAGTAGGGGAAACATTGCTGTCCAGTGACAAAGGTCCTGTTGGACAATTTGTTATAACTGGTGGTTCATTGTTCCTTATAACAATAACCTGAACCTGTGCTCTTGTTGGATTAGTACGTGGTTGGACACCTCTGTCTCTCAAGCCAATATTCAACTAAAGAATGAATAGAGAAAAAAAGTGTTAAAATATACAATATAGTTGATGTATTTTTTCAAAGCTATTAATACTCTAATACATTTATTGACAAATGAAGGAGTAGGGAAGGAGGTTCAGCGAAAAATAGTGATGACAACATATAGATATTATGACATTGCTGTCATCGTGATCATTGAAGGGAAAACTTTTTGTACTGATACACAATAAACTGATCAATATAAAAGTAATAACAGAGAACAACTCAAAGTCATAGTTGGAAATTCCTTTTCCAGGGCGGTTCCTGAGAAGGCAGTTTTACCATAACTGGGACAAAACTCTTTTATTACACTATTGAATGGAGCAGTTCATCCCTTTGACATTCATACCTTTACAAATGCTCTGTATCGATTCTTTCATTTTATACGATTTTTTTAGAAATGATACCAGTGTAACCTTCAACACATTGGTTGTACTGTAAAAAGCCGGAAATTTTGTCTAAAATGTATCAAGTTGGTGCTCATTTTAATTACCACAAAGTACGCTATCTGAAGAATCTACTTTTAATTACTTATTGTCAATATTAGTTAAGATTAGTTGAATATTACGGAAACATTCAGCGCACCTGTTATAAGAAAAATGCCATCCCGACATGAGTATAAGGGATCTGGAGTAGTGGAAATAGGGTCGACATGAAGTATTTGATAGCCTCTCGCAATTGTATGATGTTTCAACATATTATATTATTCTTTTATAGGTTTATATGCGAAAAAACTTTGAAATAACGAAAAAAAAATGTTTAAAATGCGATTTTCTCAAAATGTCACTTTTTGACAGTGATATGCGATCTACTTTTTTTATTTATTGTCCGATTGCCCTCAAATTTTGGTATATAGCATTAAAAAAATAAATAATAAATTCTTCCAGTAGCTTTTTTCGATATCTCTTCAAAGTTTTGCAAAATGAATTTTTGGTGATTAAATTTGCCAAAAACTGGAAAGGTTGTTATATGCATTTTCAAAAAATTCATAAAATAAAAACCGTTTCATTTATCCAAAAAAGCTACTGGGTGAGTCTATATATTGAACCAAATAACGTGTTTGCAAAGTTATAGCCAATTTCATTCAAAACTGAAAAAGCCTATTTGAAATTAAGTTATTTTCACATTGAAAATCCAAGATGGCGGCTTTCCCATGGCAACCATATGATAAAAAAAAATTATTATCTTTTTCAGCTAATTTAGACATGCCAAATACAGTGGTTAAAATTGTCTATATCAAATAATAAAAAAAAAAACATGCTCAGGACCTGCCTCTCCCCCTTTAAAAAAAAAAAAAATCTCAGGAAATGTAAGCATATTAAAGCATTAATCAAGCTAACTGGAAGTCTAATAAAACTGCCAATAAATACAACAAATAAAATTGACTATAAAAATAATTCATAAAGAAAGACAGTAGATGATCCAAACAAAAGATGAATTCATCTATGCCAGTCATTAATCCTAATTTACAAAACTGACAGTTATAGATGGATTTATCTATGCAAGTCATCAAGTCTAATTAACAAGACTGACAGTTATTAATTTCAATAATGTTTGTTGATTTTGAAAAGAAAAAGAAAAAGAGACGGAAAATTCAATATTTAACAATATTTCATATATTTTTAAGCCTTACAGTGTATCGTGTCTTAGTTTCTCCAGGTGTTGTCAGTGATTTGATTACAGAAACAGCTCCAGAAGAACTGACTTCAAAATATTCTAAGTCAATTTGACTGGCTGGGTCATTGAAAAATTCATATTGATTGTGGGGTTCCTGAAAAGATAATAAAACTTAATTTATACATGGCAAATGCTGTTGTATTATGATTTCAAAATCACAATAGCGATGTCATTTAAACTTGTATTATCAAAAGATTTCTAAAAACATGGGCAATGGGCTTTGCATAACAAACTGTGTTTTAGTCCCAACATAAATGTTAGCCACAAAATCAATTTCATAAGCTATCAATAATTTAGCCAATATAAATGGAGAATTATCCATCACTTAACATGTGCCAAATAATAATATACAAATAAAACAGTTGGAACTTAAGACGCAATGTTTTAACATGGGAACAAATTGAAATCATATATATCATTATCAGCATGTGAAGAATAGTTTTCTTCAATAAATGATTAAGATCTTTCTTGTTTTGTAATATTAGACAAACCTGTAAGTCATCATCTCTAGCTTGCAACTGACCAAAGCTTTCATAAAGGGGTCTGTCCTCAAAGATGGTGAAAGTGAATATTTGACTTGGAGGGTTTGGAAAAATCCAAGCAGGAGTATTCAGATTTTTATCAATTGTGATGATGAAAGACGTAGTATTAGTCTTCGAAGGCTGACCATCATCATAAGCTCTCACTGTCAGCTATTGACGACAAAAATATCCTTACTTAAAAATCATGCTTTCAAAACATAAAATATTTCATAGATATAAATATGATATAGGGAGGGAGAGAGGAGGGGGAGGGAGAGGAGAGAGAGGGAGAGAGAGAGAGAGAGAGAGAGAGAGAGAGAGAGAGAGAGAGAGAGAGAGAGAGAGAGAGAGAGAGAGAGAGAGAGAGAGAGAGAGAGGGAGGGAAGGGAGGGAGGGAGGGAGGGAGGGAGAAAGGAGAGAGGGAGAGAAGGAGAGAGGGAGAGAGGGAGAGAGAGAGAGAGAGGGAGAGAAGGAGAGAGGGAGAGAGAGAGAGAGAGAGAGAGAGAGAGAGAGAGAGAGAGAGAGAGAGAGAGAGAGAGAGAGAGAGAGAGAGAGCTGTTTGTGGCATTCACTTTCTTGGTATTGTCTCATACAAGTTGACAAGCATTTTACAGGACAAGATTTTTAAACAGAGATGATATACAGAACAAAAGATGTGTATGAATATTACCTTTGTAAGACTCGAGGCATAGTAACCAATGTTACTGCAGGTAGTAAGACTGTTTATAATTCTAACCACATTGCATCTTTGCAGAAAGAAAAGAAGAAGTAATGAATAAGTTTCATTTTTAAAAACTTACACGTATGAGTCAGCCATAACACTTCTTAAAGAGCTTCTCAATGTAATCTGTCCATTATTCTCATTGATGGCAAAATACGTCGGTGCCACACCATCTCCGATGATCTCATAGTTAACTCCATTAAAGGCACGCTGAAATGTTAAATGTATTATAAAGCAGTATTCAATATGTTACACACAAATGTATGTATGTATGTATGTATATATGTACGTACATACGTATGTATGTATGTATGTATGTATGTATGTATGTATGTATGTATGTATGTCTACATTTATGTATGTATGTATGTATGTATGTATGTATGTATGTATGTATGTATGTATGTATCTATGCATGTATGTATGTAAGTAGGTAGGTAGGTAGGTAGGTAGCTAGGTAGGTAGGTATGGATAGATAGATAGACAGACAGACAGACAGACAGATAGATAGATAGATAGATAGCTAGATAGATAGAAAGATAGATAGATAGATAGATAGATAAATAGATAGATAGATAGATAGATAGATAGATAGATGATTAACTGAATAATTCATAGATTGACAGGTTTATGGAAATATTAATATTTGAATGTAAGTATCTGATATAAAATCAATACAACTTAGAGCTTTTTGCCATCTTCGAAAACAGTTGTTATGCTATAAGTGCTGTAAAGATCATTTTAACAAGGGCAATAGGACACACTTACAGTATCTGCATCTATAGCTGTAACAGTTGTAATTATTTGTTGTGAAGTAGAAGATGCGGTCTGGGACACAGTTTGTTGATACGTTTCTTCATTGATGAAAGCTGGCGTAAATGTATTGCGATACACATTTACAGTGACTGTAGCAGTATTCTGTGCAGTTCTAGGAGGAACCCCTCTATCCCTAACAGACACCAGTACCTAAAGCAATGATAGACAGATGATATTTGTGATACTGTCTGAATTAAAGCCATAATATTTGTCAGATAGGATGAGATACACAGCAAAATAAAAAGCAAAACAAACAAAACTAAATTTCATTTAATTCACTAAACTACACACACTCATGTGTATGCTTACTCACTTCTGATATCAACTCACATTCAATTCCATTCTATTTAATTAAGTCTGAATAGTACTTGATTCAGTATAGGATTTTCTTTTGTCTGTTGACCAAACTTATAAACAGCAGGATGTTATTTGTATCTTAAACTCTATTTGATCTGTCTGAGAATATTTGAAAATGAGATTCTCTGGCTGCTTGTTGAGATGGAGTGATTGAGGACAGTACAATGGTCATATGGATGTATAAAAACTGCTATGGGGTGAACAATGTTTCTCGGTTTGCTTTTTTCCCTTTTAATTTTCTACTTTGCACGACCACTTGGAGCAAGAAGCAAAAGTTAAACAATCCTGAGTCATTCTACAAACTTATTAAAATGCTGATTGGACACAAAGACCTCTTTGAGGGCATTTATCTGGCCAGGTTATTTCCAAGTGATTATTATAGAGAGGTGCCTAATTTTTTTTGCTGTCCAGGAGTACCAGACTGCAGCTACGTGCACTTTTTACAGCCAATATACGTGTCCTACTTGTAGCCTTATCCAAACCTTTTCTGTTAATTGCAGGAAGGAACATAAGATCTCAGGCAATTTAATTGAACATTATGCTGATTTTTTATATTAACTGAAGTCAAACCAGTGAGCAATATCAGATTCATTTGAATAACAAGACCACTAAGAACAGTTAAAACAATTAGATAATCTCAACCAAATACAAAAGTCATCATATCAAACCCCAAAAACATGTATCTTGGCATATAAATTGTCTCTACATCTAGATCTGGCTATATGCCAGGGAGCTATTTATTTTCTTAACCTCTCTGTCACTTTCACATCTAATGAAGTAAGTAAGAAATATAATGGCCCACTACTGTTATTCCTGACACATAAGTGTACAGCTTCATTTAAGAGGAATGAGAGTGAAAATTACAATGTTGTATAAAAAATTACAAGTTTGCTCACAATATATCGAAAAATACTGTCCTGCAGCAATGAAGTTCTGACAGAAATCAATCCGTTGTTTTCATCAACTTGAAAATATGTTGAAGCAGTATTTCTTTCTTCAAGAGTAAAAGTCAAGTCACCTGCTTCCCCCTGTAAAAGAAAATGATGCTAATGAAAATTCTCAACTTATCAAAACTTATCAAAAGTTATCAAAAGTTATAACATGAATTCTGATTTTGATGCAATGCACTGTTGTCTTTAAAAGACATCTTGAAATGAAAGTCGTTGTAGGTTTCATATTTACCCACATAATGCTTGTAAAGAATTTTTTAAAAACAATGCAACATAAAACATTCATGTTAAAATTTTTAAAAATCTTACATTATCACCATCAATGGCTGTAACAGTTGTTATACCATCAAGGATGGCCGCAGTCTCCAAAATACTTATTGTGGTAGAAAATCTTGGGTTTGTTATGGTTGGAGTATTCAAATTTTGAAGAACATTTACTGTAAAAACCTCATAATCTGTCCTTGGTGGCTGGCCACCATCTCTAGCCTCAACAGCAATCTGTCAAAAGCAGAGGAGAATACAATGCAGTTAACCTGTTTTCATACGTTTTCAAATAAAAACAAAAAGGTTTCTCCTCATCAACTTTAATCACGTCTTCTGAATTCTAAAAAACTCTTTTATATTGCTCACCAGATTCCAGCACGCCAAATTTTTGCATGCTTCATAATACAGCATGCTGAAACCAGCAGTTTCTCTATATAATATAGCATGCTGAAGACCACCAGTTTCTCTATATAATACAGCATGCTGAAGACCAGCAGTTTCTCTACATAATATAGCATGCTGAAGACCAGCAGTTTCCACATAATATAGCATGCTGAAGACCACCAGTTTCTCTACATAATATAGCATGCTGAAGACCAGTTTCTCTATATAATATAGCAGTTTTCTCTACATAATATAGCATGCTGAAGACCAGCAGTTTCTCTATAATATATGCTGAAGACCACCAGTTTCTCTAGCATGCTGAAGACCAGCAGTTTCAGCATGCTGAAGACCACCAGTTTCTCTCATAATATAATGCTGAAGACCAGTTTCTCTACATGCATGCTGAAGACCAGCAGTTTCTCTACATAATATAGCATGCTGAAGACCACCAGTTTCTCTACATAATATAGCATGCTGAAGACCAGCAGTTTCTCTACATAATATAGCATGCTGAAGACCACCAGTTTCTCTACATAATATAGCATGCTGAAGACCAGCAGTTTCTCTACATAATATAGCATGCTGAAGACCAGCAGTTTCTCTATATAATCCTAGCACTGCACCAGCAGTTTCTCTATGTGCTGAAGACCAGCAGTGCATTGAAGACCACCAGTTTCTCTACATAATATAGCATGCTGAAGACCAGCAGTTTTTTATAATATAGCATGCTGAAGACCAGCAGTTTCTCTACATGTAACTGCACGCCATGTATGCATTACGGCACGCTTTTTTTATACATTGGTGCGGAGCCCATTTTGAAACAATCATTCAACATTTGTGTGTCA
>JAXRKP010000147.1:85000-95000 GCA_037039925.1 Doris montereyensis | reverse complement strand
ATACTGTGATGAGCAGTTTGCAATGGATTAGGGCCCAGAACTTGAGCAAATACCAATAGCAATGTGAATTCATCTGTTCTAGTGCTTCTTCCTGGTTGTTTCAATTATAAAAGAAAATAATGCCTAAACTAGTACTGAGTTTACTAAGCACAGCTGTCATTTGCGCAATGCTACTGTACATTCAGGTTTGGATTCTGTTTGGCCAATAATCAGGCCAAGATATTTTAATTATTTCACTCTTTCAAACTGTTATCCATTACCAGGATGCTTTTCTTAATGTCGTCATTGCCATTCCTCATCAGTTTCCGTTTTTCAGCGTTGATCTCCGTGCAGTATTTTGTCAATGTTTCGTCCAAATTCTTTACGAGACTGGCCAATTATTCCTGACTATATACTAGACTATCAACGACACCAGCAAATCAGTATTACATATACAAACTGACAAAGGTCATCAACCAAAATCGTTACTAACAGAGGGTGGACAAAAAAGACAAATTAAATTTACCGATATTCTCCATTTCCTGATCCTCTATCTAAGGCTAAATCCCGTTGAAGAGTTATCACACTGGTTTCTGACAAAACTCTGAAATATTGCTGTGTATTTGGATCTACTAGTGTAGTTGAATAAATGATAGGATCATTCTCAGAATCAAGAGCGATACAGCTGCCAACAACATCTCCAACATCCATATCTTCAGAGATATTGAACCTTCTTTCAATCTGCTGAAATCTGTGGGGGAAAAAAATGAAAATTAAATTCCTCAGTTATATATATCTGAAAAACTACCACCTTTCATAATTTCAAAATAAATTTCATTTATTGCACATTTTAACAACTTTTATCTGATTTAAGAAATCATTGTTGTTTATGAAAGTATTTTCTAGAAAAAAGTTTCATTAATTGTAAAACCAATTTTCATCTGATTTAAGAAATTGTTGTCTTTTCCCCAGAAAAGTTTTCGAAACTGTTTCCTAGACTTTGAAATAAAAATCTTATATCTTGACATTTATTTGGTAATTTCCTGTATTCAGCATTTAAAAACATCAACTCACACAGGTGGGTTCCTGTTTCTATTGACATTAACAGTCACCAAAACCACATTGCTTTTCGGTGGTGTTCCATCATCGCTGACTTTAATAGAGTACTAGGGATAAAAATAATAATAAAGTAAGCATTTATATTACGCCATACACCCCTCCCAAAACCGAAGGCTCTGGGCACATTACAATTTCAATGCTAAGAACACAGTATTAATAAACTTTAGACTAAGACATTTGAAGAAATAAAAGTTCAATGAAACATCTGTCTCTACAGCTGTGTCTTGAGGCAGTTTTTGAAGATATCTAACGACAAAGACTGGCAATTTCAGCCATTCACAACAGCAGAGAAGAGTGGACCTATGTCTGCCTGAATTATCAAGCCATGGAGCATAACTTTGTTTTGAATTCAGCCCACTTTCTTGTTTGTTTGGGTTTTTAAGCATTGTTTTTATCATTTACTTCATGAGAAGAAAGGATTCCTCAGAGGCAAAGAAATGATTGTCTCAGGTTAGATGAACTCAAACAACAAAATAATCAGAGGCTTAGGTTTTGGCTTCATTTTCATTTCTTTTTTTGTTTTGTTTAGACGTGACCAAAGGTATATAAATATATCAAGTTTTGGTGAAACGTGGGAAAAAGACATCCTCTGAGATGAGAATATTGGCAGATAACAGAGTCAGTAGTTTTGGTTTATCAAAGGCCACCATTCAATATTAAACAAACATAAAAGACAATATATCAATATTACAATATATCATATATATTAAATACAATTCATTGGTCAGAACTTAGGCAGTCAAAAAATGGTTAATTATTTCAATCATTTTATTTTCTATTCAAAATTAAAATAGTATATATTTGCTAATCAAAGAATGTGTAATCACAATTCATATTGAGCACTTTTAAAAAAAAGAAAGTCTGTCTTAGAAAATAACAAAACAGACAAAAATCCCTACAATGTCTTTTCTCTTATTTGATGACATGGATTACAAAAAAGAAGTAATATCACTTAGTGCTAAAAATTTGAGATCTTTATTCAAAATTTAGAAAGTTTTGCCAAAGATCTTAACCTACAATAATTCAAAACTTACTGTATATGTAACAGCTGTGTCTTGTGTAATAATTCTTGCATTAGGTATTAAGACAGCAGGTGAGTTAGTTGAATCAGATAATGTGAAAGGGACACCGCCCTGAACTTCATAAGTCAGAACATTGAAGATTGGCTGAAAGAAACACACGCACAAGAGATTTTAATGCAAGTATGTAACCACATTATTGAATCGAAGATGGAGGTCATGTGATTCAATTGATTTGCAGAAAACTTTTGCACTCCTTCCAGACACTAAATATATACCACAGAGGAAACAGAACCACTTACAACATCTGAAATTGTCTGCCTGATTAAAATGCTTCAGCTCCATGTCTGGTGTATGTAACAACAAAACAATTGTTAATAGTACTATGATATATCTAATCTACTGAAGTCCCTGGTGCTGTTTACAGGGTTTGATTAGAACGAAGTGCGAGGGACAGTAAATCCATATCATCGCTTAGGAGTATGCAGGTAACGTGAAGACTGGATGGCTTTTGAAGTGTTGACCTGTTTCAATAAAATGTAATTCCATGCATAGCATACTATGATACTTTGACACCAACCAAGGCTTTGGCAATAGTACGAAAACATGGACATCAACATTCACATTTTTTATAGGCTGTGATTAAATGGAGTGTTGCAGTTTTACTATATTTTTTGTCAGGTTGTCAATTGGCTTTTCATTCTCAAGCTTTAAACGGCTCTATAATTGACCTAGAAACTACATTTTTGTGTTTTGTCTGATCAATCAACAATATGAATCCTCACAGCCATGACAAAAAGATCCTTCAGATGTCATTGCAACAAAAATGAAACATCAACTCAGCGCCGTTCACCAGTTGTACAAATTTAGATTTGTCTTCTTCAGCAGTGCAAAAGTTTCTTTCTGAAACGCAAATGAATTCTCTTGAAGTTTTATAAGACTTCTCTTTTCAGTATTCAATATCAATGATGGTACATTTTTTTCTCCAACTGACAATGAGGAACTAGAAGCATTTGGAGAAACATCAATCGATAGACACATCCATCCACAAATCAGTGGAAATGCTCCCTTGGCTAGCTTACCTAAGAGACAGCTAACTCTTCAACTGAGAATTAATGCACCTGTGCTCATCAACCCGTCGAACTCAACAGAACCCCTCAAACGTATTGCTTCCACAGTAACAAACAACAAAGCTCAGTACTTTTCATTGTCTCAAACCACTTTACTTGCTATTGTTATCCATTGATCTCAATCACCAAGCTGAGTGGGAAATGATATTAAATCTTCTTCAAATAGAATATTTTGATATCCTATTCTAGATGTATATAACAAAACTCTGAAATTCATTTTCGATTGAATCAGACATTCAGCTATGTCAAATGTAGTAATAAGAATAAAAGGTGTAGTAACCACACTACGCTTGCCAAACCTTGACCCTGCAATCTCAATATGAGATTTCAGAATATAATGAACCAATTGATCACATTAAATGCGTTATGATATAGAAATGTATGGCAAAAAATTTTAGAAAATCAAAAGAACCTTTAAAAGCCAAACATACTCATAGGTTCCACATAACTTATGACAGTAAAACAAGTATACTGCATTTTGCTTGAAATCGCTTACGGTAAATAATGCATATTGCACATTAAGTTTTACATGAGACACAAAAGTTGATATGCATTAGAAATATCTTACTGAGTCGGTATCACTGACGATAATCCTGCCAACTTCATAACCATCAACAATATCTTCAACGTTTACAGCAAAGGTATAAGGCCCTCCCAAAAAGTTTGGATCGTCAAGATTTCTTACAGGGTTGACAATTAAGTTGAAAGAGGTTGATGCTGACAGTGGTGGTGTTCCTTGTCTGTAGCATTTATCAATATCTACAGGAAAGGATAAAACATAAAGATTAATAATACATCTTTTAAAAAGACAACAACAAAAATAGCTGGATTACAATGCTGTAATCAAAGTTTTGCTGTTTTTATCTGAAAATAATGATTAATATAAAAAAGGTGTAAATCTCCTTTTTTTTCTTCCTTGGGTTTTATTTTCTTCCCAATTTAGACCACGATATTGGATTCAAAGCAATAAACACACAAAAAACTTTTGTACAGAATCTACAATATGAACTGAAAACTTAGTCAAAACAGACTTAATTCACATTGCGTAAGTATAGAAAGTTTCATTTCTTAGACATTGCAAAACCTTTTTGTTGCTTTGCTCATAGACAGTACTGAGAGTGAAAACAATTTTTTTTATGTCCCACAATAATCTTAATTGTACTTTATAGAGTTCAAGTTGTGCTTTGGATTATTTGAAAGTAAGCATAGCATTCTATTTCATACCAATTATTCTTTCTTATTTTTGTATGGAGCTTGTCAAACTAATTGACAACTGCTCACAAGTCGTGTCATGCAAGGATAAGAATATTTGATTTGGTCCACTTTGCAAAGAGTTTGAAGCCTATTTTGAAATTCAAAATTGTATGTGTTTCTTTATCACTATACAATAAATACATTAAGTATGTGCTATGCATCTAGGCAGTTAACTATCACTTTCACCACCTTTGAAAAGTAGACTTTTTCTGTTTTGGCAGGTCTATCATTGCTGGTATTTAAGTATAAAATGTATGAACCAACTATAAGTATGATGCAGTCCTTAAAAGTAAAAAATGAATGTAAAGTAATTGTAAAATGGATGTAAAATAGTTTCATAAAGACAACCATGATATGAAAGAAAGAGTAATTACGTGCTCAGTCATGACCACAAACCAAAAATCAACTGAAGGCAACCTCACTGACCAGGGATCAGATCGTAGGATGTGTAGTAGTTCAGGGTTAAATATTTGTATTATGATATAGCATATCTGATTATACGGTTATTACATTTAAATACAGCTATGATAAAACAAAACTTACGTTATATGAAGAAATACTTTGGTCCAAATAAAGTGGACTCCTGACAGAAACATCTCCAGATGTTGAATCAACTTCAAAGTAACGTCCTCCAGAAACAATGGAGTATTCAACCTCATTATTTGGTGGCTATTAGAAATGAAAGGTTAAAAAATAAATCAAGATTACATGATAAACATACTATTCTTTAAACAAGTAATATTCACATATTAAAAATGCAACATGTAAATAAAGCAAGTTTCCTGAATGAGAGCAATTTTCATTGTTTACTTATCTAACTTATAGCCCCATATGCAAAGATGTTTTGATCACATTTGCTCTTGCATTAGTACATTTTCAAATTTTGAAAAAAACAGTCAAGATCTATAATATATCAAATGAGGAATGATATTTATGGTACAAAGTAAAAGGTGTAAAATATCTTTGGTATATAGTGTTTCTTACATTTGCTCAATTCCTATTTCTACTCATACATTTAGTTACACTATTTATGCTGAATTTGTATACATTTTTTCATTGATTTTATGATTTAATTCTTTCTTTCTTTCTTTATCGGTTCCCATTCTTCCTTTCAGTGTACGGGTTCAGATGCCCGAGCTGATCTTTCTCCAGGATGCCCTGTCCTGGCATTTCTGTTTCCATCCAAAAACATTAAATTTCTTTTCTTCAATGCCTCTTTTATATCTTTTTCTCACTTTCTCGAGGTCTGCCTTTTGGTCTTTTACCTTGGGCTTTAGCATTGTATATTCATTTAGTTATTCTATTGTCATTCCTTCTGCTTACATGCCCAAACCATCTCAATTGATTTATTTATATCTTAGTTTTTATGCCATCTGCTTTGGTTTCATCTCTTACTGTTATGTTTCTGATTTTGCTCTTTTAGTTTTCCCTACTACTTTTCTTAGATATTTAATTTCAGCTGCCTGTACTCTACTGTATTTTCTCTACTGTCTAAGGTCCAGGTTTCAGTGCCATAGAGGAGAGTAGGACAAAAAAACTGTGTTGTATATATATGTCATTTTGGTTTTTGTTGACAATTCTTGTTTACCTACAAATGCCTTTCCTAGACAATTATATATTGCACTTGCTTTTTTTTATTCTCTGGCTCATTTCTTCTCTTAGTTTTCCTTCAGAGTTAAACATTACTCCTAGGTAATTGTAGCTGGGAACTTGTTCTAAATTCTTCCCTGCCCAATTTAAGATTTTGTGTTTTAGCTTCCCTAGTTACTAGCATTGTTTTGGTTTTCTTTACATTCTTCTTTTATTTAGCTCATTGTTCATAATATTGATATTCGACTGAAGGTCACTTTTTCATTTTCCAAACAGAACTAAATCATCGGCAAATGATAGCATTGATACATTTACTGGTTTGACTTCCACATACCTACATTCATTTTCTTCATTTTTGAGGATGCCTTTGCGACTGAATCCATAAATGTGATAAACAAAAGAAGACTTAGGTTACAACCCTGTTTTACTCCTATATCTACATCAAATTTTTCAGATATGTTTCCAGCTACTCTCACTGCACATGTTAGTTTATTGTAAAAACTTTTAATGGCTTCTATTAAATTTTGCTCTACATTGTGTTCTTTTAAGGAATGGCATAGTTCGTCCCTCCTCACAGTGTCAAATGCCTTTTCTAGATCTATAAAACACAGGTGCAAGTCAATGTTTCTCTCAAGGAATTTTTTCTATTATTTGTCTAATTTTAAATATGTGGTCTTGTATACTCTGATGTTCTTCAATCTGATCCTCTACTCTTTTCCTTAGTCTCATTTCCAGTATTCTGGCATACACTTTTCCTGGTACGCTAAGTAGTGATATCCCTCTATAGTTTGAACATTCCATACTTGATTCTTTCTTATGTATTGGTACTACCGTTCCCTTTTTCCAGTCGTCTGGCGCCTGTTTGGACTTCCATGCTTGCTGGCATATTGATCTGTTTCTGAGGCTTTTCCTAATTTCACTTTTCTTATAGCTGTTTGGATTTCTTCCATTTATATATCTACATCTTCAGCTGTCTCCTCTGACTTACTTGTTACTCTTACTAATTGATCTTTACTCCTTGTTTCATATGTTCTGGAGGGATTATGTAACTGTTGATAATGTTTTCTCCACGGTTCCATGACGGGGCTGTCTTCTTTCATTGTTTCTCCTTTGGCATTCTTAATTTGTCGTATTGGGCATGCTTTGGTCTTTCTCATGCTCTTCATTGCCCTCCAGAACAGCTTTTGATTTCCTTGATAGCTTTCTTGAAGTCTTTGTCTAAACTCTTCCCATTGTTCCTGTTTGGCTTTCCTCACTTCCTCTTTGGTGATAGTTCTTTTATTCACGTAATCTATCCTATCCTCTTGTCTCTTTGTTTGCAAGTATTTCTTCCAGGCATCCTTCTTTTCTTTGATCTTAGTTTTGACATTCTCATTCCACCATGCTGTTTTTTTCCATCTCCTTTAATATGTTTCCTACCACAGACATCTTCAGTACAACTGAGGAGTGTTTCTTTATACATTTGCCCCTTTTCTTCTATTGTGCTAATTTCAGAACCATCTGCCTTTCACTGATAAATCTTTTTATCCTAAATTGATATATCTGTTTGACAATTGGTTTATTTAGTTCCTCTATTTTGAGTTGAGTAGTATTCTTCTTTTTCCTTTTCTGTTTGTTTTCTTCAGTCAGTATTCTCATTTTGGCAATCACTAGGTGATGATCACTAAATATTTCTGCTTCTCTGTTTACTCTTGCATCCAATGTACTGTAAAAAGGGAGCTGCTAACTATTATGTAGTCTATCATTGACTTTTCACACCTGTCTTAATTTACTCTTGTATATTTGTGGATATCTTCATGAGGAAAAAATGTGTTGGCTATTTTCATTTTATTCTTTAAGGCAAAAATCTATGTCTCTCTCCATTTGGAGAAGTTGTTGTCTCTCCTTCTTTATCTATTTCTCCTCCTGATTTTTCTATATTGTTGCCTACTCTAGCGTTTAAATCTCCTAAAAGCATTAGTTCCTGTTTGTGTTTAAGATTCTCTGCAGTTATTTGTAAATCGTTTTTGAAGATATCTTTTTTTCTTTAGTGGCATCTTCATTTGGTCCATAAGTTATTAATAATTTAATTTCTCTTCCTTTTTGGTTAAATATTTACCTCTAATAGCCGTGGACTTATAAATTTCCAGCTTTCTAGTAGCTTTTCATGCCTTTTATGCACTAGGAGACACTCCTGCTCTAGCTCTATCTTTGACATCTACTCCTGAGAAGATTAAAATATTATTTGGTCCTACATTTTCTATTCCTTGTCCTTTTTTTCTTTGTTTTTATAATAGCCAAAATGTTTACTTTGAATTTCTCCATTTCTTCTACTAATTCCATCTCTTTTCCATTTATTGTCCTAGCATTCCTTGTTCCAAAAATCACTGTCTGTGTTCGTTTCCATTTTTGTTGTTGAAAGGTCAAGCCGGGTATACTATATTTATTTCTCTGCATCAGTTAGGTTTTAGATAAGCAGGGGATTAGCCCACTGTACCCTAGGTAGATGGTGGGGTGCCACCTTGAGGTGCCCTACCAGGCCTTTTTATTTTCTGTCACGGTTAACTCCTTTAGCGTTTGGTCATTCAAGACCGACCTGCAAGGCAGCATGAGACTCGTGGAGGGCAGGATCATCTACTCCCCGTACAGGTGCTTACCTGTCCACTGCCCGGATAATTTAATTACCCTTTAGATATAGACAGACTGTGGATCCTGTTATGATGTAGATTTATCACATTTATTCTTTTGAAACAGTACTGTTCCTTAAATTCAATCAAACACATCAGTCATTTAATTTTCTTAATGATAAGCTTTGGTCATTTATATTAATCAATCTCACCTGGCTGTCGCTGTCTCTTGCTTCAACACTGTAAATCATTGTACCTACAGCTGTATCCTCCCGTTGGCTTAAGATGTTAGTATTAGAGCCGACCCAAACTGGTGGCAAAAAATTACGTAGGACAGAGACAAAGACAAGCGTTGTGGCACTTCGCTGTACAAATCCATCATCATGAGCAACAATTCTGATCTGTTAGTTAAAACATGAGATTTTCAAGAGAAAATGCATCTTTATTCAACTCTGACCTTTTAACATGGCAAGTTTTTTACCAAACATTTATTACCCACCTCTTCAAAGAAGAAAGACAGAACCTATAAAGAGGTTAATAGGAAGTATAAAAATGTCAGCACTGTATCTCATACATTTTCAATAATACATATGTAAATTTAATGCCTGATGAAGGACAAAATGCTGTAGTTACTAATATTATTTTGAGAAAGGCCATTTTGAGTCGTGAGGAAGCGAACAAAGGAAAGGGAATGAAGGCAAGTGGGAGAAAGTAAACAGTGACAGTCTGTAAGGAGTTAGCTTGTTAAGATTTTACTATGTGTAATAACTGTGTTATTTCTTTGCTGGCTTAAAGCTAAAAAGTAAAATGTAGCTTCTTTTGTTATTGCTTGATTTGGAATTGAAAATGAAAGGCATAACAGCAATGATGTATCAAAATTTTTATGCTAAGGAACTATTGCACCTATTATCGAATATGTGAGTGGATCTGACAAAACTTACCATAGAGTGAAATTTTTCAAGAGGCCTTTTTTTGGCATAAATTGATAGCCCTATGTGTTTTGAGCATTCTGAACTGTATTTGGTAAAAATTGGTCAAATTTTGACAATGATACATATTTTTTTGTAGGAAGAATGACAAGAATGCAGGAAATCTCTTTTTGAGAAAATTATCTTCAAAGTCTTTCTTTTGTTTTAAAGAAAGTTTCAGGCATTTTAAAGGCAAAATATTTCAACAGGGTGTTAATAAAAGATTACTTTAACCAAAAATACAGAGAACTCAATTTTCATAAACATGAGCTCAGTTCACATTTTATCTGTTTTCTCGATTTGAACCCCCTTATTACAGGATTTGTCACATCCAC
>JAXRKP010000147.1:55000-82500 GCA_037039925.1 Doris montereyensis | reverse complement strand
AGGGCGAATAGGTCAAATATTAATTTCAAGACATTTATAGCACATAAATTCATATCATACTGAAAATGAAACCTTTATTTTCAAACTTACAGAAGGTTTTATTTTCAAACTTACAGAAAATGCATCTATTGTTGTATCATCCATCAAAGACTTCTTTAGAGTGAGAAGTCCATTTGAATCAATTTGGAAATATTCTTGAGCTGTTGCATCAGAGGTTATGGTGTACCTCACATCATTATAGGGAAACTAGGGAGAAAATGTGAATATATGGCTGAATGATTGGATTTTATTTCTGATAATCATCTTATTACATCTCTTTCATTATTTGAATCGAGATCAAGGAAATAAATGTTTTCATATCCAATGTGTACCAAAGGGTTAAACAAAATTAATACTTAATGTATTGTAACACATTCTAACTCTCAACTTTGCATTGACTTGTCAATGATGACAAGGATGATGACAACAAAAAATGTCTTGTTCTTTGTTCTTTTAAATGTAGTCATGATAAGCTGCTCTGTTACCAAAATAATAATTGAATAATGAAGGGATAGACTGGATTCTTGAGTCCAGAAAATATTTAAAATCACATTCATCCCTCTCTCATCCTATGCTCCCATCCCTCACCCCCATCTGTACACATATGCACATACATACATTCACTTTACATTGTGCTCTGACTTAAGTAGACATATGATCAATCATATCATTTCAATAAGGCAATAAACATTTATAACATAATCAATGACGCAATATAATGCCGAGTGAAATTAAAGAGAAATAATTCTTATATCCAATGTATTCTTGTAAGAGGTGTTCTTATAAGCGATAAACACTGTATACACTACACCACCATCATCATCATATCCATTAAGATGCAAGAGGCATTATTAGACAACATCAATCACAATCCTAAACTGTAGGCTATCTATTAAGTGTGTTTAGAAATGTAAAATGTGATAGGCTGTTGATGGTCTATGTTTTTTTATGCTTATCACAGAGACTGACTAGTTGATTCATCATATCAATATTGAATAAATGAATGATAAATGATAAGATCTAATATATATTTGATTTTTATCCCATGAAATGACACAACTACAATAAATAGACACATACACGACTACATATGGGTCTATATATCAGCTAATAATGAATGTATACACTGAAATTCAGCAAAAGCAAACAAAAATATATAATTAATTTCAAAACTTACTGAATTGTCCCTATCCCTTGCCATAATGTTTACAACTGAAGAGACCAGAGCATAATTTTCTGGAATAGTCTGTGAATAATCTAAATTAAGAAATTCAGGCTCCTGAAGGTTATGATTGAGGCTAACACTGAATCTCACAGTATCTGTTGCACCAGCATTATCTGTAGCAGTAACAGTAAACTGGATAAAAACAAGAAAACAAATGTGCATCATTAGGCCCTTAAATCTCTAATTTCATCATATAGAAAACAAGATATTTCAAAAGTTGCATTGCACACAGATCAAGAAACATATTCACTTGATGTGTATCCAATAAAAAGTTATTATTTTTATTGTTTTCCAACTATTAGCATGTTGAGCTTTGTTTTGCCCTCTTTGCTGGATTTTTTGTGGGCTTTAAATCCTTCCTAAATTCCTTCATGGCCGTTAAGCCCTGAGAGCTAGAGCTGATCACATTTTAATTAGCATTAAATAAAATGAGTGATTCAAGCATAGACCCTAGTCGGGCTTAACTTCTCAGCTGTAGCAGAAACCACTTTGCACTGAGTAAACATGGGAAAAATGGTAAAGTGACTGTTCCCATAAAGTGACATCAGGCCTAGCAAAATGAGGAATAAAACCCATGACCTCATGATCTCAAGTCTGACTTTCTATCACTACATCACCCAAACTATTAAATATGTTTTGTATGATCGAATATTGCACAAGCCTTAAAAATTCTGTGTTGCTTATGCAATAAATGTTTGTAAGTTCATTACATCAAATTTTGTTGCAGTTGATTGTTGCAAGTTCTGTCGTGCTGTAATTTGTCCATTGGCAGAATCAATTTCAAAGAAACTCAGTGTATCGCCATCTCCAATCAAATTGAATGTAACACCGCTAAATTGAGGCTGTTTGGAAAAAAAGAAAGAAAAGATTATTTCTTCGATACTTAAAAGACATTGAAAATACCTTTCTAGCATTGAATATAGGTATATAAACAAAATTAAAAGAAATGGTGAACTTTTTGGTCATTTTCCTCCTATCTTTATCCATATGGAGGATAATATGATAACTCTCTGAAAACACCCCTTTATAATAGATATCAATAATCTTACGTCTTGTTGCAATAAATTCATCATTAGGTCTTGTGTCCTGGTTTTGTCTTCGAAAAATCATTTGTGAATCCATTTACAATCAAATGTTAAGCAATTCAAAGAAGGGAAGAGGAGTAATTAAAAACAACTATGTGACGTTCCAAGTTTATTTTACCATTTCGCACATAATGCTGAACTAGTTGAATAATTTGAAACAGAAATAAAGAAATATACTGAGTTCAATTCAATTCAATTCAATAATACTTCATTTGTCCATTTAGGCACATCATTTTGTTGTGCACTATATTTTAAAAACACAAATCAACGTTCAACAATCAATGAAGTACATAGAATTGAAAATGTACAAGTTACAGGATCATTAAACACTATTAGTTATATATATATATATATATATATATATATATATATATATATATATATATATATATATATATATATATATATATCCCAATATTAATGAGTAAAAATATAATATATTCATTTATCAGATAGATAGATAGATAGATAGATAGATAGATAGATAGATAGATATAGATAGATAGATAGATAGATAGATAGATAGATAGATAGATAGATAGATAGATAGATAGATAGATAGATATTATATCATTGACTAGTATTACACACCTGTGTATTGAGATCAGTAGCTTCAACGTCTACTAAGACAGCTGTAAGTGATACATCCTCCCTAACAGGAATAATTTGATTGTCATTTGGACTTTGAATAGTTGGGGACACGTTACGTTCAATTGACACAGTCACTGTTGCAGACCTTGCCAATCGAGGGGTCCCTAGATCTGTTGCAGCAACAGCAACCTGGAACAAATTGTCAACATCTTTATGTAATAAGGAGATAAATGAAACCGTATCATTGGATATATAAGATGAAGTAAAAATATCTAAACATGTATCAGGTTTTTAAATTACGTAGATAGACGTTGAAAATAGAATGATGAAGTTTCCTGGGGAGAGATAATGATTGATGAAATAAGAAAGCATATCTTCTGATGCAAGTCACATCCTCAAAAGTTATAGGTCAAAGTGATGGTTCCATCGATCATATCCAAAACTGAAGTTAGTTTTACTGTTTATATGACATTCACTTTATCTTTTCAATGAGTTTCAATAAAACTTGTAGCAGTTTTCAACAATAAAAATAAATAAAGGAGACACTCAGAATTAGAACTTCTTTATTTAAGAACCCTGTAAATATAGAGTATATACCCTGTGTGTTTATAATATGTTTCACAACATTTCCAAGCAGGGCAGTTAGTTCCATTTGGTTAATGACCTTCAGCAAAGTCAGTCATGACGTCAGACATAAGTTATGCTACTTGTACAATAACTGTTCATGGGATTTTCATTTTAAAATTTTAAGATACACTTTTTAACACCTCAATATTACTTCCTACACTGTCAAAAGAGACAATAAAGGGTGGCAAGTTGGTATTCATTTGTCCTTCAATAATCAATGCCATCGTAGGGACAATCAGCACAATGTAATCTATCTAAGAGATTTACTTATGACAAAATTTCTTCAATATTGCCTTAGATCGTCAGGAAAATATGTGACATATTACACACACTTGTTCTTGAAAGGTTCTGTCTGACATGACTATAAGGGAACCGGGGCAGTTGAAACAGCGTCGATGAGAAGTAGTTCAGAGCCTCTCAAGGTTTTATAACGTTTCAAAGTATACTATCCTACTCTTTTCTAGGTTTTTATAAGAAAAAATATTCAAATAATGGAAAAATTAGTTTCAAATACTATGTTCTCAAAACTGACTGTTTTGACTATTTTTTGCAGAGTAGTTTTACAATTTTCAATGGATTCATTTGAAATGTGGCATACAGTTGGTTTATATCATAACTAAGAGATCTACAAGTGTGATTATTGATATCTTTTGTACTTTTTGAGAAATTCATGTGGGACTACTTAGTTATTGAAATGTTATTTTTCACCAAAAATTCAAGATGGTTGCCGTTTCCATGGCAAATAAATGTTCAAAAATGACTTTCACAATTTTTTGCCTCTAATTTCGCCATGCTGAACTAACTTTGAAGCTTAAAAATGTGTATCATTTTCAAACAAAAACAATCAGTCTTAGGACCCCCGCTCCCTCCCCACCCTTGCTCCCTAAAGATTTTTAAGGTAACTAGGTGCTGTTCCATTAAGACTGTAGTAAGCTTAAGTTGCTGCTTTATATTTATGTGGGATTTCTTAAAACACACATGTACATGAGTTGGGTGAGTTTCAATTTTTAATGCAAAATTCTATAAAATACTCCTTACTCACCTCATATGTACTGATGGATCTGTCCTCTTGTAAGTTTTTGGCAATCAATAGTTCACCAGTTATGTCACGGATACTAAACAGATCCCTTCCAATAGTAGGACTGACGGAGCTAATGCTGTATCTTATCTGATTATTTGGAGACTGTGGAAAGGAGCATTACCACTTTAGTTAAAGATTTTTTAAATTTTCAATACATAAATTATTCAATACAACTCCTTCAACAGTAATAAAGATCAAATGTGTGTCCGCCTGGGAAAAGGGTCCGGATGTCGTACGGCCTTATCGAGAATAAACGTTCGAAAGGTGAAAAATCGATTTTTCCTAAAAACATAATTTCTTGTTTTTTCTTAAACATAAACATAACTGTATATGACTTTTGGAGACATACTTCTGTGATCACATTTACACCTTCCATAATCAATGCAATCGTAGGCACAACCATCTAATTATACAAAATGCTTTGCTGTAACCGGGCAGTGGACAGGTAAGCACCTGTACAGGGAGTAGACGATCCCGCCCTCTTCGAATCTCCTGCTACCTTGCAGGTGGGTCTTGGCTGACCAAAGGCTAAGGAAGTTAACCCTGACAGACAACAACCTGCTGCCTTGCAGGCCAGCCTTGGTTGACCAAAGGCTAATGGAAATAACACCATCTACCAAAGGCGCAGTGAGCTAATCCCCTGGTTATCCGAAACCAAACTGATTCAGAGAAATAAATACAATATACCCGACTTGATCTTTCAACGACGAACATGGAAACGAACACAGATTGTGATTTTTGGAACATGGAATATTAGGGCAATATATGGAAAAGACTTAGAATTAGTTAAAGAAATAGAAAAATTCAAAGTAGGCCTTTTGGCCATTACAGAAACAAAGAAAAAAAGACAAGGAATAGAAAATGCAGGACCAAATCATACTTTAATCTTCTCAAGAGTAGATGTCAAAGATAGAGCTAGAGCAGGAGTAGGCCTCCTTATGTATAAAAGGCATAGAAAGCTACTAGAAAGTTGGAAATTTACAAGCCCACGGCTATTAGAGGTAAATATCAAACCAAAAGGAAGAGAATTTAAATTATTAATAGCTTATGGACCAAATGAAGAAGCCAGTAAAAAAAAAAAGCATCTTCGGAAACGATTTACAAAATGCTGCAGAGAATCTTAAACACTAACACTACAGGAACTAATGGTTTTAGGAGATTGAAACGCTAGAGTAGGCAACGTCAAGAGTAATAATAGGTAAAGAACGAGAGATAACAACTTCTCCAAATGGAGAGAGACTAATAGATTTCTGCTTAAAGAATAACATGAAAATAGCCAACACATTTTTCCTCACAAAGATGTTCACAAATATACAAGAGTAAATGAAGACAGGTGTGAAAAGTCAATGATAGACTACATAAAAGTTAGCAGCTCCCTTTTTTTACAGTACATTGGATGCAAGAGTAAACAGAGGAGCAGAAATATTTAGTGATCATCACCTAGTGATTGCCAAAATGAGAATACTGACAGAAGAAAACAAACAGAAAAGGAAAGAGAAGAAAGCTACTCAACTCAAAAGAGAGGAACTAAATAAACCAATATTAAAACAGATATAGCAATCTAGGATAAAAAGATTTATCAGTGAACGGCAAATGGATCTGAATGATAGCACAATGGAAGAAAAGGGGCAAATGTATAAAGAAACACTCCTCAGTTGTACTGAAGATGTCTGTGGTATGAAAGAAATTAAAGGAGAAAGGGAAAGAAGTATGGTGGAATGAGAATGTCAAAACTAAGATCAAAGAAAAGAAGGATGCCTGGTAACCAACATGTACACTTGCAAACAAAGAGACAGAGGATAGAACTATCGCCAAAGGGGAAGTGAGGAAAGCAAAACAGGAACAGTGGGAAGAGTCTGGACAAAAACTTCAAGAAAGCTATCAAGGAAATCAAAAGCTGTTCTGGGGGCAATAAAGAGCATGAGAAAGACCAAAGCATGCCCAATACGACAAATTAAGAATGCCAAAGGAGAAATAAAGAAAGAAGACAGCTAAATCATGAAAACACAAAGAAAATGAAACAAGGAGTAAAGATCAATTAGTAAGAGTAACAAGTAATCCCAAGGAGACAGCTGAAGATGTAGATATATCAATGGAAAATTCCAAACAGCTATAAGAAAAACAAAGTTAGGAAACGCCCCAGGAGCAGATAAATTTTATCCAGAAAGGATTAAAAACCAAGAGAGAGAGGCAGACAAACTACTACATGCAACATACCAACAAGCATGGAAGTCCAAACAGATGCCAGACGACTAGAAAAAGGGAACGGTAGTACCAATACATAAGAAAGGATCAACTATGGAATGTTCAAACTATAGAGGGATATCACTACTTAGCGTTCCAGGAAAAGTATATGACAGGATACTGGAAATGAGACTAAGGAAAAGAGTAGAGGATCAGATTGAAGAGCATCAGAGTAGATTTAGACCAGGAAGAAGTGTAGAAGACCCCATATTTACAATTAGACAAATAATAGAAAAATTCCCTGAGAGTAACATTGACTTGCACCTGTGTTTTATTGTCTTAGAAAAGGCATTTGACACTGTGAGGAGGGAAAAACTAAAGTATCCTTAAAAGAACACAGTATAGAGCAAAATTTAATAGAAGGAATTAAAAGCTTTTACAATAAATCAACATGTACAGCTGGAAACATATCTGCAGAATTTGATGTAGATATAGGAGTAAGACAGGGTTGTATACTAAGTCCTCTTTTGTTTATCACATTTATGGATTCAGTTGCAAAGGCATCCTCAAAAATGAAGAAAAGGAATGTAGGTATGTGGAAGATCAAATCAGAAAATGTATCAATGCTTTCATTTGCCGATGATTTAGTTCTGTTTGGAAAATCAGAAAGCGACCTAAACAATGAACTAAATAAAACAGAAAAGAGAGTAAATGCAAAGAAAACCAAAACAATGCTAGTAACTAGGGAAGCTAAAACACAAAATCTTAAATTGGGCAGGGAGAATTTAAAACAACTTCAAAGCTACAATAACCTAGGAGTAATGATTAACTCAGAAGGAAAACTAAAAGAAGAAATCAGCCAGAGAATCCAAAAGGCAAGTGCAATATATAACCATCTAGGAAAGGCTTTTATAGGTAAACAAGAATTGTCAACAAAAACCAAAATGGCAGTATACAATACAGTTTATTATGCAACTCTCCTCTAAGGCAGCGAAACCTGGACCTTAGACAGTAGAGAATACAATAGAGTGCAAGCAGCTGAAATGAAATTTCTAAGAAGAGTAGGGGAAAAAAACTAAAAGAGACCAAATCAGAAATAATAAGAGATCAAGCCAAAGCAGATGGCATAAAAACTGAGATAGAAATAAATCAATTGGGATGGTTTGGGCATGTAAACAGAATGAATGACAATAGAATAGCTAAATCAGTATACAGTGCTAAAGCCCAAATTAAAGACTAAAAGGCAGACCTCGGAGAAAGTGGGAAGAAGATATAAAAGAGGCATTGAAGCATAGAAATTTTATTTTTTTTTGGAAGGAAACAGAAAATGCCAGGTCAGGGCATCCTGGAGAAAGATCATCTCGGGCATCTGAACCCATACACTGCAAGGTGGAATGGGAACTGATAAAGAAAGAAAGAAAGAAAGGGTAAGAATACAAGAAAACCAATGATATGAACCCTCACACAACAGTGTGTAAGGCAGAAACTAAACCAAAAGCTTTGAAGCCATTTTTCTCTAAAATATATATTCAAACCAGCATGGACATAAACAGCAGCCATTCAGGCTAAAAATGTCAAAAACCATAACCATCAGGACATCAGATGTTTTTATAAAATGCACATCTCAAACAATGACCATGCAGATCCTTTTTCCAGGTGCACACACAAATATTGTTGAAGACAATTAGATATCACTGAGTCCTTTTGGTCTTGTCTTTTGTTGTTCTTCTATCTCTTGACCACCTTCTAGGATATTTTCTAAAACATTTAAAAAGTTATCATTAAACATATAAGTTAAAGTATGATTCTCATACCTCAGGGAAATGATTTGAATTACTTCATGAAATTAGCCTACCGTGCCATCAGTGTCTGTAGCTGCAATAGTGACGATTTCTGTACCAATTGGAGCAATCTCAAGTACAGTTTCCGCTCTTGAAAATGATCCTAAAACAGGTGTTTCATCATTTACATCCTGAAAATTATTCATGAAGACCACTGTTAAAATTTGAAAATGCTCATCCAACTATTTTATTTTGCCTTATATGCCATTCTCATTTAGAATAGACAAAACTATTGATGAAAAGTATAAGAGATTTAGTGACTTTTTGTAACTTACAGGTATAAGACTACACAAAATTTCTGTATCTCAGGTAAATTAAAGCAGCTTTCTTTATTTCTCATACGTGTGAAGAAAGAAATATGCAGTAAACAGTGACAGCAAAGGTAAATACTTTAAAAGAAAGGATCAAAAAACAATTCTCAAAAACAAGAACAAAAAATGGGATTTAGTAATATTGAAAAAAAAAGTTCACAACAGTAGGAACCACTGAAAAAACTGCCTTTTTTCACAATTTATTTTTTTTGCAAGCAGAATTAAGAACACAAATAAAATGTGCTCAGCAGAAAATGAAAAAGTCAAAAATCAAAACATGACAATACGAAACAAATCTTTTACATGTGGAAAATTATTATTATATCTATCCTTTTGTCAGCAACTTACCACAACATTGACAGTTATTGTTGAAGTTGTGATCAAACTACCAGATCCTTGGCCACTAACAGTTGTGAGAAGGAAATTATACGATTGTTTAATTTCATAATTCAAGGCACCTGTGAACAGTAATTCTGGCATTTGAGAAATCTGGAAACGGCTCAGTGGTTACTAAGAAACTACTAGCATCGGATATTCCATTTATATCCTCAAGAATAAAGCTGATGTCATCAATGGTGTCTGCATCAGTGGCCTATGAAAAATGAACAAATTATAAAAAAATATTTGCATTCTGTAGAGAGCAATGAAATAGAGTACATTCATATTAACTGGAAAATCTTTTAAAAAAACATTAATAATACAATTTGAACCCTTTCAAAACAGATTTGAGGATAGCTTTCTGAAGCTTTATGTTTTAATTCAATCTTCTTTACCCATTGACAGAAAAAAAATCATGAACAATTTGAAAATAATTTCAACATACCGGAATGCTAGCCACAAAAGCATTGGGGATGTTTTCTGAACCTCGAATACATATCGCAACTGTTCAAATAATGGGAAAGAGTCTGATAGGTCATTGATTCAACAGTCACTTTGCTGATATGTTTCCCGGTTGTCATTAGTGGCTATGACATAAAAAAACGTAGATGTTCTGTTGTTCATAGTCAAAGATTTGAGATGTCATGAGTAGACGATTTGAATCAATGGTAAACCTGTTGGTAAAGTAGACGATTTGAATCAATGGTAAACCTGTTGGTAAAGTAGATGTAAATTGAAATGATGCAAATGACAAACAGTTTGTTCAAACTTTAAACTACTCTTTTTTTTTCTTCTCACATTTAACTCTACGTTTGATTTGTAGCCTGTCTGTTCATAGTGTTACAAAACGAAATTGAATAAAAGAAGGAAATTCAGATTTTTATTAGACTAAAGCAAGAAGAAAAAATTATCAAGAGATGTAAGAAGTTTTTGACGTAGTTTATCGTTGTCAACATGATTCAATCACATAAATGTCAATTTTTTTTTAATTCACCCTTTGTGTTTTTTTTTAGTTAGTACCTCAGTACATATTCTATTAAAATTCTGTATTTTAAAAAATTGCTGCAAAATGATTTTATTTGTTTATAAAACATACATGCCAGTGATTAGTTTTTTTGTTATTCTGTGATTCAACTATGTGAGTGACTGGTAAGCCATGTGTTGCACCTGAGTGGATGCATCGCATCGATTTAGCATGGTTACCTGGCGCCTATGTGAAATCGATTGACTGATTATTCTATTGTTATGTTGCAGTGAAGAAAAGAAATGAAAAGGTGTGGCAAATACTTGCTATTTAAACTAGTATGATTATTTCTGCAGCATACCATTATGTGAAAATATCCTCTGAACACATTCGCAGCTCCTCTCTCTCTCTCTCTCTCTCTCTCTCTCTCTCTCTCTCTCTCTCTCTCTCTCTCTCTCTCTCTCTCTCTCTCTCTCTCTCTCTCTCTCTCTCTCTCTCTCTCTCTCTCTCTCTCTCTCTCTCTCTCTCTCTCTCTCTCTCTCTCTCTCTCTCTCTCTCTCTCTCTCTCTCTCTCTCTCTCTCTCTCTCTCTCTCTCTCTCTCTCTCCTCTCTCTCTCTCTCTCTCTCTCTCTCTCTCTCTCTCTCTCTCTCTCTCTCTCTCTCTCTCTCTCTCTCTCTCTCTCTCTCTCTCTCTCTCTCTCTCTCTCTCTCTCTCTCTCTCTCTCTCTCTCTCTCTCTCTCTCTCTCTCTCTCCCTCTCTCTCTCTCTCTCTCTCTCTCTCTCTCTCTCTCTCTCTCTCTCTCTCTCTCTCTCTCTCTCTCTCTCTCTCTCTCTCTCTCTCTCTCTCTCTCTCTCTCTCTCTCTCTCTCTCTCTCTCTCTCTCTCTCTCTCTCTCTCTCTCGCTCTCTCTCCCTCTCCTCTCTCTCTCCCTCTCCCTCTCCCTCTCCCCCCCACTCTCCCTCTCTCTCTCTCTCTCTCTCTCTCTCTCTCTCTCTCTCTCTCTCTCTCTCTCTCTCTCTCTCTCTCTCTCTCTCTCTCTCTCTCTCTCTCTCTCTCTCTCTCTCTCTCTCTCTCTCTCTCTCTCTCTCTCTCTCTCTTCCCTCTCTCTCAGTTAGAGTTCATAGCAGGAAGATAAAAGAGGTTATAAACATGCGAATATGGGATAAAAGTGTAATTTATGCATTTTTGTTAAGATGTAAGATTTTAACCACAATAAGAGGAATGGATACCAGAGAAATATATAGCATTGTTTCATGTGTGTGGTTGTTCATCCCTTAGGTCATAAAATAAACAGTGGTTTTTACAAAATAATAACATTACAAACTTTCCTATGCCAAATTTATCCAGAGTGGTTTGCAAAAGTTAATGATGACTGAAAATAAGCGAGAGCATGAATAGAATGAAATAATAAAGAAAGTGACATTTACTTCCTCCAAACAGGTATGCTCGTATGGACTATTCAAGGTAACAAACTGACATGATTCAACCATGTGGGTGACATGACATATTTTATTATGTACCAGTCGAAACATCGAAGGAGTGATTATCTACATCAGTGATTCAACCTTATTACATGACATATTTTATTATGTACAGTCGAGTCACATCGAAGGAGTGAGGCCTTATCTACATCAGTGCAGTTATGTATGTCAATAGCGATCATCAACAATATTCACATACCATTCAAAGTCACATGTCTGAATTTGAAAACTATAAGTAACATGGCAGAGAAATAGAATCGTTCTTTGTCATTCATGTAAAATTTGGTCAACTGCACCGGTGTGGTTGAATCACATCACCAACAATTTAAATATATATGTATAGATCTATACTGAAGGGAAAAAATCATTGCTTACTGATTTGTATCCAGGGAATAAATAATGACAGAGTTGGCTGTATTCGGTTCATCATCATCAGTGGCCTTATCAGAAATTAAAGCAATCAAATTCAAAGGATATTAGCATTTAAATAATGACAAGAAACTATGCATATTGTTTTTCAATAGATCTGTTTGTTTATAATATATCTCATTCTCAAAGAAAGTTTGGGAGATTCATCTGTTTTTAAGTGATTTATTTTCATAAAAATTATGTAAATGATTAAATAGTCATTTGACAGATATCTTTATTTATCTATTTATTTATCGTTCATTTATCAATCTAACCATTTTATTTATTTATTTGTTTTGCTTGCATGGTTGGGTTTTTGTTTGTTCCTTTTTTATTCAATTTTTTTACGATCTACTATTAAACGAGTGCATGGTTGTTTGATTAATAATACAAAGGAGCCACAGTGGAGTCAAGCCAAAGGTGAAAAAAACAACAATAAAGGATAACTCCACCAATAAAGACAGAACAAATGTGTAACGTTTTAGACATAACCCTTTGTCAGACAACAAATGAGAAATTTTAGATCTAAACACTTATTCAGTCATCACACAGTGTGATGTCAGAGGAAGAACAGAAAGGAGGAATAAAGAAAGGAAAAGACATTGATAATAAGAATGAGTAGAATGGAAAATGAATGGTTGTGGAATTATCTACAAGAGAGCATGCCTTGCAATTAGGCATTTGCAGTGGATGGTACACAACAGTGAGGAGTCAGTAGAGAGGCGACTGTGCATAAGGATATCCTGAAAGTTTGTGTGCATCTTGTGACATCTCTATGGGATGTGAATATGCGCATCGCTACACACCATTACAAAATACAAGTTCATTAATATTACTAAGGCATTTTGTTCTTCGAATTTAACGGAGAAGCATCAAACTGCCTTTTACCTATGATTTTGACTTTCAAATAAGTCATCTGCTTTAACCCTATAATTGAAACCATACGTCTGTATACTTTTCATACCTTTAATGTAAATTTTTGTCATGTTAGAACTTCATTTCATTCCATTTCTATCATTTCTTCTATCCTGTCTTTTCCTTTCTTTCTTCCTCCTTTCTGTTTTTCTTCTGACAGCACACTGTGTTATGCCTGAATAAGAGTTTAAATCTAGATATTTCACGTTTGTTGTCTCACGAATGCCTTGTTTAAACCTCAAAAGTTTGTAACAGTTCCCTCATTTTTTCATAATTTCAAATTAAAATCAGTAATAACCTTGACAGTGAAGAATATAGGTCTGAATATCAATTTAATTAACAATTTAAAGATAGAATTCAACCCGAGTTAAAAGCTCATCTCTAATCTTATATCTAAACCAGCCATTATCAGTAGTTTGCCTTCACATCTAGATCTAGCGACCTACACTTCAGTAGACTTGGGCTTTGTTTACCTTATCCACTATATGCATTGATGTCAGGTTGGACTAAGAAGAAACAGCAACAACAACAAAATGGGAGAGGGAAGAGAAAGAAATAGAACCTACCAGTAGGACCATCAACTGCCCACAATTGAACTTGAGTCTCAGATATTATAAGATAAGCTCAAATCAAAGTAGCTTCACTTCCTTAGTTCAAATCAAGCCCTAAACTTTTTACCAAGGGTATGTGAATAGCGCTACAGTAACCTGACCTTAAAAACAATCAATATTTATGTAGGACAGTAGCAGAAGAAGGCCAACCTGTGATGATATATAACACAATACTACTGTACAAGTACCTGCATTGATCAGGATGCACTATACCAATTGTATTGTATGTGAGTGTGTGTATGTATGTCTGCATGTATGAGTGTGTGTGTGTGAGAGAGATTTAACTTTAAAAAAGCGTAATGTTTACGCTTGAATCAGTGTGTGTTGTGCCCAAGGTAAGAAAAGAAGAAGAGGCAGAGAACACACACAAGGACTGCGCCTCCCACCGGTTTAACGAGAATCACCTAGCCCTCCCCACTCTCTCTCTTTTCTGTGGCCTACTTCAGTCATGTCTCCCAAATATAATAGCACCAACACTTTTCCGTACTCTGAATGAATTTTCCATACTTCCTTAACAGACGCTCAAATTTAATAAATTTCCAGGAAAATTATGGTGACGACAGAACAGTAGGCATTTCTACTATATATAGCACAATCCAATACATTATTATATCCATGTGAAAAAATTGTAGATGCAATCCTATTTCATAAACAAAACCCGTGAAACAGGATGAAAACAGGAAACGAGTAGGACGATCAGCACCTCAGTAGTATCAATTAGGCGTATCCCTAGCCTGAGTCTATCTGGGAGTACCACCAGTTAAACACATTGTACAATCTATAAGGCTATTTTATGAAAAGGGTTGAAATCGAGAAGTGCAGATGGTACCTGATTATAAGATCTGCACGTGATCGAACATGATAAACGGTAATCGGGAAGACCAGAATTTGACATAGAAAATTAATTGATGCAAACTAATCCCGAATCTTTTGATATGATGGAACCAACTATTTCGCAGCTTCAAAAAACAGAACAGATTTGATTTCTTTCCTCCAGAACTCGTACTCTCAAAAAGTTATAATTTGTCTCGTGGTTTCGTAGTCCCGTAATCAGCAACGATTTTTCTTAACAGCAACGGGAAATTCATAAAACTAGGCAGGTTTGCAAAGGGTTATACCTAAAACATCACATGTTTGTTCTGTCATTATTGATTGAGTTGTCATTTATTGTCCTTTTTCACAGCTGTTCGATTGATTAATTTGCAGATTGATAGAAATAAATAAATGCACTTAATCTAGAATATTACCTGGTCAATGGTGCCAACTTGAGTATTTATTGGTTGATTCTCATCAACATTGAAACTATAAGTTCCAGGTGGAAAAACAGGACTGTTGTCATTAACATCTGTGATTTGGACTGTAACAAGTGCTGTATCAAACTGTCATTCAAAAGGAATGTAAAATGGCATTGAATGGTTTGACAAAATTATAGGTGACAAAATAAGTTTCAAAATTTCTGTTTCATAAACTGGGGCTAAATAATTTGAAATGTATCAATCAATAGTACAATCTAGATATGATGCCTTGATATTAAGAAGGCAAAAGCAAATTCTTACAGGTCAAGTAATGTTTTACAGAGCAATTCTCAGATCCTCAATGCCATCCTTATTCACATTATTTTTGGTGTTTATATGGTTGATTTAAATGAGCTTTAATTGAAATTTCATGTGTCAAGATCATGTATTCCACTGCCAGAGAAAATGACATGCCATTTTCATGCAAATTGTTCAATATGATGTCCATCAGAACTCACCCTCAAATTGGTCATGGTATTTATGATTTCACTGTCCTCAGTTTGTGACATAATATGACAGTAATTGATAATATTATGTAAGTGCTTTAACATGTATTACCACACATCATGCTTAATTGGAACTGATTGCAAAAGGGCATTTAAATGCAGGAAATGAAAGTTGAAGAAGATTGTAAAGTTGTCAAAAGAAATGCCCTTATATCATTCAAAATCATGTATCTGACATTATTCACCGAAACTATGAATACCAAAAGAGGTGTCGTGCATGGCACTTTTGGCAATGTCAAAAAATTGAAAATTAGGAGGCGAAGGACTTTTCATAATGTTTGTATGAAAGGTCAATAGTCTGCTTTCAAACCTTGACAAAGATGTAAATAAATAACTGAAAGTTGGAGGTCTCTTAATGAAATGACGTGACGGGGGATAATTGAGGTCATTGGCCAGCATGCACTTATGGGCGGTCATAGATCATGTATCTTCTTTACCAATCTTTTAAAATCCCAAATCAGCATTTAAAATTTATATTTGTAATCATCATATCTACCATATGTGACCAAAAGAAAAACAGTATGTGATGTAGGATTTTTTATGAGGTTTAAATTAAGTGCCCATAAAAGTAAGACTTCAATATATCATATTTGATTTTACCAACAGTTTAAGATTTAACACTAACAGATTTTGTTTTAATGTACAAACCAAACCATCAGGATCGGTTACTCTGACACCGACATCGAATTCATTTGTTTGCTCTCTGTCAAATCGTCGACGGTTTCTCAAGACATTACTGTTCAAGGGGAAAATATATCAAGATTAATTTAATGTGCAAGAACATCACAGTTAAAATGTGCGTGAACCTGCATGTGAATGTGATGAGAAAGAGGAGAGAGAAAGAGAGAGAGAGAGAGAGAGAGAGAGAGAGAGAGAGAGAGAGAGAGAGAGAGAGAGAGAGAGAGAGAGAGAGAGAGAGAGAGAGAGAGAGAGAGAGAGAGAGAGAGAGAGAGAGAGAGAGAGAGAGAGAGAGAGAGAGAGAGAAAGAGAGAGAGAGAGAGAGAGAGAGAGAGAGAGAGAGAGAGAGAGAGAGAGAGAGAGAGAGAGAGAGAGAGAGAGAGAAAGAGAGAGAGAGAGAGAGAGAGAGAGAGACAGACAGACAGACAGACAGACAGACAGACAGACAGACAGACAGACAGACAGACAGACAGAATAAGAGAGAGAGAAACAGGAAGCAGGTGTGTCTGTATGTATGTATGTTAAACCTCATCATCTAACATTAACTAAAACCTGGAATTATATATTATCTTAATTTCTTTATCCTCCACACAACCATCGTGTGGATTTTGCTAGATGCAACAATTACAATTCTTCTTAGTATCAGAGCTACTGCTATTGTTTCTTTCATTACATGTTTTGCTCTTGAATTTCAACAAAACTGTATCGATAACTTGGTATAAAGATTTTTTAAAACAAAGTAAATGAAAACCATTGATGAGGGAGGAAAACACACTTTCTTCTTTTCAAATATAAGAATAAATGTAAAGGAACAGAGACTTACCCAGTGAGCTCAAAGTATGGATTTCCAACAGGTTCAATTGGATTCACATTTGTTATTGTAAAAGCCAGAGTTTGATTGTCTGCATCTGATGCCTATTTATGACAAAAAAGTGAAATGATAACTTTCAAACATGACCTTGAATTGAATTGAAAACCGAATTTCCTTTTCAAATGTCTATGAAGTCTAGGGGAAAAAAATCTTCTCCCTTCACTTTATTGAACAGCTCACAATTTGTCTAACAATTTTGATGAAGTGTAAACTTATATTGTATTAATAAAGCAATCTCATTTCTCTGTAGGTTACCTACAGAGATATGAGATTGCTTTATTAATAAAATATAGTGTAGGGAGGTATTTTATCTAAAAGTTTTCTCACTCACCAAAAGGGTGAAAAGGCTTGATCCAATGGGTACTCCTTCACTGACAGAGATTACATAACTGCTTGATGTAAATAATGGAGCCCTGTTACCTACTGGAGTGACATCAACAGCAACAGCAATGTCTGAACTGAAAAAAAGTAACAAGATGAAAAATACTGTTTGTTTTTGTTCACACCATGAAGACACAGAAATGGTATATCAAGTTTTATGCATTTTTCAATTAAAGGGGTCAGTTCAAGAGTGTGCCTATGTCCATTTTCGTGAAAAATGAGACAGACAGAGATAATATGCTTCCTGAAAAGTGTGAAAATGATATGATGTCACGTTTACAGCTGTTTGAAACTTGGAATTCCCAAAGCCAACAGTGGCAAAGTCCATGGTTTTTGTCATTTTTTTCTAAATGACGCAATTGTGACTGGAGCACATTATTGAAATGACCCCTTCAATTCTTACACATTTGATGTAAAAAAAATAGTTATTCTCAATTGGCTTTGAATGCATACTGAATGCTAAACTCTTTTATTTTTAAAATGACAACGGTCACAATTTTCTCCCCTTTCATGCTAGATATTTCAATTCAATTCAATTCCATAAAACTTTATTGTCCTCATAAAGGCACATCAATTCAATTCCATAAAACTTTATTGTCCTCATAAAGGCACATCAATTCAATTCCATAAAACTTTATTGTCCTCATAAAGGCACATCAATTCAATTCCATAAAACTGTATTGTCCTCATAAAGGCACATCAATTCAATTCCATAAAACTTATTGTCCTCATAAAGGCACATCAATTCAATTCCATAAAACTTTATTGTCCTCATAAAGGCACATCAATTCAATTCCATAAAACTTTATTGTCCTCATAAAGGCACATCAATTCAATTCCATAAAACTTGATTGTCCTCATAGAGGCACGTCAACTTAAGTTCGCAGTGATCTATAAAATACGCATTATGCACATTGGAATAAAGAATTTGCGTCATTATATAAATAATATAGAAATAGATAGTAGTCAATTAATTAAATTAGAATACAAAATTTGTTAATATGAATATGTATGACGAAAAAAATGCGTACATACGTTAATCATGGTAAATATTTCTAAAAATTTGTTTTGCAAAAAACTCTAAGAATGGGAATGAGCTTAAAAAATATAAATATTGTATGAATATGATATTATAAGAATGTCCTCAACTACCAATTTGTTAAGTAGTCCTTCCTTGTGTGTGTGTGCGTGTTTGTACATGTATGTGTAAGTCTCTTTTTCTGTGTCTGTGTCTCGCTCTGTCTCTGTCTGTCTCTCTCTCTGTCAGTCTCTTTCTTTTTGAAGGAGAGAGGTTTTCAGAAAGTCTCCTCCACACATTCTTTCTTCGGCGCGCATAACACGATCCAATCTCTTTTTTATCACTTTTTCTTAAATTGTCACCCCATGCTGTAATGCACCAAAATAGCATACTCTCAATCATTGTTTGATAAAATAGCGTAAGTTTGTTATCGATGTTTAGTCTATTGAATTTCCTCATAAAGTGTAGACGTTGACTTGCTTTTTTTAATGTTGGGTTAGGATGATCTGACAATGTCAATTTGTTATCCATGTGTATTCCCAAATATTTATAGCTGCTAACTATTTCTACTTCTTCTCCTTTTATTGAGATTGAGTAATTCCTTCTTTGTTGCGTCTGAAGTCAAATATAAGTTCTTTTGTCTTATTTACATTACGAGATAAATAATGAGTTTCGCACTAATTAATAAAGTAGTCAATTTGATCTTTGTATTCTTGGTCTGATGACTCAATAAGGCCTTGATTCTAGAGTCATTGGCAAATTTAATCAATTTCACGTCCACTCTATCTATTCTACAGTCATTAATGTATAAAGTAACAGCACTGGTGAAAGAACACATCCTTGAGGAGCGCCCGTGTTCGTAATCATGGTATCTGATGTTGTCCTGTTTATTTAAACATATTGAGTACATTGTGTTAGAAAATTTAGGATCCATAGGAGGGCCTTGTTACTTATAGACATGTCTTGTAATTTTTCTATGAGGGTGTGAGGTTGGATCGTGTTGAATGCCAAAGAGAAAAGAACAAAGAAGACTCTACAATAGCACTTTAGTGAGTCGAAATGTGAATAAATATTATCTAAAAGTAAATCCTCTGTTTGATTGTAGGCAAATTGAAATGGATCATGTTTAATTCTCGGATATCATTGCAGATTTCATTCAATAAGTTGGGCTTTACACAGGCCACAACAAATTTAAACCCCCGGGAGACCAATATATTCTTACTCCTGTATCATTCTAGTTCTCGCTTTGTAGACACTGAGGAAACACTCAATTGCACGATATAGATTAGACATTATTGACATAAAGGATAGTTCTTTGAAGTATGTTAATCATCAAATAATTCATTGGTTAAATGCAAATGAGTATCTAATTTGAGGGGAGTTTAAAGCCTCAAGTAAGCATTGAAAATAACAAATCTTGAAAATCTTACCTTTGTGATGGTTGACCACTGTCTGTAGCCCTCACATATACATTGTATGATTCACCAGCAACTACTTTTCCTGTTACAAACAGTACTCCATTACTGTTCACTCTGAATTTATTTCCACCAGATGATGGATTTACATTGAGGAGCTGATATGTGACTTGATTATTTTGTGCTGTTCTATCATTATCTTGTGCTATCAACTAAGGAGTAAAAAAAAAAAAAACCAAAACATTTCACTTATGTAATTGGTATTATAAATATTGGGAACTTTGATTTAATTGCATTTGATTTTGGAATACGCTTCAGTGATCTGCTTTTATTTGGTTTAACATAAGTATGAAAAAGATGCGTTAAGGAGTTTATGTTAGATATGAGAGGAAATATCCTTATCTGAAACAATGAAAAGCTTTACCGTAATGAGTCCACGTTCAGATGGGGTGAAATCACCCTCTATTGTAGTGGTTCTGTAGTTGGTATTAGTATCAAAGACAGGCTTATTGTCATTAGCATCAATCAGAATGATACGAATGTCACGGCTGACTGACCTTCCATTTAGTAATTCTTCTGTTATTGTCAGCTGGAAAATAGAAGGAAGATCTAGTCTCATATTGAAATGAACTAATGATTATGTAAATAATGTGTAAATACTTTGTTTTCATGTATGCCTCTTTTTAATTCTATATTCCTAGACTTGCATTGAAGAAAATGTGCCATATTATAGCCCATTGAAGACTTTTTTCACTGATAATGATTTTACATTGTAAATATATTTTATATATATGTGTGTGTGTATGTGTGTGTGTGCATGTGTGTGTGTGTGTGTGTGTGTGTGTGTGTGTGTGTGTGTGTGTGAAATGGTGATAATAAATTTTATGCTTCTTTTTTTTTCAAATTGACCCTTCAAGTATTTATATTATGTTAGCCAACAAAGGAAAATATCCCTCTGTTAATAATAATTCATTTGTTTAAAAATAGTCTTACCGTAAAGGAATAAATTTCCCTATTTTCAATGTCCAAAACAGCTGTTGAAACCTCAATGTATCCGTCTTCAGTGACTGTAAATGGTGAGGCAGGATTTTGATTGATGGAAAAGTTGTTGGTGGATCATTGGAAGCCTGATGGAATAAAAAAACCAAAATGCAAATAAATGATTACAAGGAGCATAACAACTCACCTTAGTACTATTGATGCACTAGATAGAGTACAGCAATTTATAGATATTACTGGGTAAATCATTCCTTTTCTGTTACTCACATCATAAGTCATATGACTGAAATTCTTTTATCACCTGGGAATCAGCCACATGTGTGACAGAACTAAAATCAAGTCCTTGACCTAAGTACTTGGCCTTTTTATTTCCTTATATTCTTTTTGCAGTACAACCTAGTTTTAAATTATTGTTATAGCATGATGGCAAAGTAGACAACTTTCATAAAAATGTTTCCATTCCATTCTATAATCCTATCTCAGCTTCATTCCTGAAGATAAATGTGACAGTGTAGTAGTGGTGTTATATAAGTGTGTCTGCTTATAGTAATATGCCTAAGGATGATTTTTTCGATGGTCTATTTGAATGATGTAACGATGTCCAGTTGTTTATTTTATTCAGGTAGTGAGTTCCATAATCTGGCAGCAGCTAGGGAAGAACGAGTGAAGGTGTGTGTTGACTCTGGATGTTGAAAGTTGGTACATATTTTATTTTCTTGGGTTAATATGTAGGTAGCCAAGTCGAACGATGGTTTCATCTTGTTGAGCTTTAACGAGAAGAAATATCTTATGCCTGACTCTCCTTTCCTGTATTCGATTGGAGTATTTCTGTCACGCTTTTATTTCAGATATTTTTGTCGCACACGAATCTGCATGCTTTTCTTTGGAATTGTTCAAATTTGTTTATGTTTTTCTTTGCTCACGCCATATTCCAGGATGAGTCTCAGAAGAGTTTCACTGCCCTAGGAAGCTCCATCTGTTGTTAGCCTTTTGTTATACATGGTCAATATAGTAATACCGTGACAATTTGTTATAGTTATCTATAGGTAATCTGTTTATTGAGTAGACTAATCTTTCATCGTGGTTAGTATAGTCACTGTTGATGGGCTTTTGCTTATTAGTGATGCAGATGACTTGACACTTTTTTGGGTGAAAATCCATTCTCCATTCTTCCTCCTCCTATGCCTACAATTTTTTTAAATTTTGTTGGAGGACTTCTGCGTCTTTGGGAGATTTTATTTCTCTGTAGGCTACAGGAGGCTGTTGTCCGCAAAATATTTTTATCCTTGTGCCCCTCAGACTCTTTCTGGCAAGTCATTGATATATAGTAGACATAGAAGAGAACCCATAACTAAGAGTGGAGTGGCTGTGTCAATCTCAACCATTACTGTTTGTGAATGATTTGAGAGAAAGGATGCAAACATATATGTATATTGTTTGAGAATCCATACAAAAGGCTTTGGTGGTGGACTTGATCAAACGCTTTACTGAAGTCTAGTAGTATGGCATCCGTTTGTTCCTTCTCATTGATAGTGGTCATGGTCAGACTATGTAGTAATGAGTTGGTATTTGCAGTATCCATGTCGACAGAAACATTTGGCAGGATGTTATATAGGTCCAGGTGTTTCATGAAATAACTGCTTATTATACGTTCCAAAAGTCAACATAATATTGATTCTAAAGATGCTGGTCTGTAATTTTCAGCCTTGCTTTTGTCTTCTTTTTTATAGATATAATGTGAGCATTTATCCAGTCATTAGGGACCTCTCCTTGATCTAGAGATATTTGAAAAAGGAATGCATAAGTAGGGACACGCTCCTGTGCAACTTTTTAATAAATCTGGCAGAAATACAATTTGGTCCTGTGGCATTGTTTTCCTTCAAATTAACCTCTAGTTTATTGGACTCCTTCTTTCGGATGTATTTATGATATCCATGCTGGTTACTTTGTCTCCACTAAGTTGTCTATTGAAGGTACCAGATGGATCTGAGAATACCAATGGAAATTGTTGGTTTAAAATGTTTGCTTTCCTACCTGGTTCCTGGACAAGAGTTTGGTTTTTTGTCTTTGAGTGGGGGAATATTCATTCTCTCTATGTTTTTGCTCTTATTACAGGACCAGAGCTGTTTACCAAATAATTGCTCTTGTCCTCACTGATGATATTATTAACGAATGTGGCATATGCTTTTCGGCAATGTTTTTTGGTTAGTCTTTTTATTTCCAAGTATATACTTTGGACTGTTTTAGATGGACGTGATTTGGCTTTTTTAAGCATCTTTTCTTTCATCTCAAGTGTCATTTGGTTTCAAAAATGATAATACAGTATTACCTAAGTAGATAGACATTTTATGTTCAAATAGAACATTATACGATGATATACATTAAAGTAAGAGCAATTTATGTACATGTTATAAATTTGTATTCTTTCACAGGTACCTACTATTCAAACCTGATACTGACAATTGACAACTATGAATTTGACATCCGTCTGTCTTCCTTTTTTTCTCTCGTTATCTATGTCTCTTTGCCTCTGTCACTGTTTGTCTATCTTGTTGTCTGTAATTCCATCTGTCTGCATGTATCTCTCTCTCCCTCTCTTCAAATGTCAATGTATAACACAACCAGTTTAGAAATTGAAAATAAATTTACACCAACTTACCACATCAGGGTCAGTAAAGGTAAGTTTCAGAACTGTTGTAAGTCCCTATCAGCAGACACTCTTGTATTGAGAGGAGAATTTTCAAAGACGTAACCAACATCATTTGCTGGTGAAATTTGAGGATCAAAATTGTTGCTTTGAGTAATGTCAACTACAATAGTGGCAGAATCTACCCGTCGGTTTGTAGAGTCTTCGTTAACCTAGAAAAGGTAAAATGTATAACATTATAAGTTAAAGGAGCAACATTATTTGTTACCTGTGATAATGTTCTCTCAAACATAATCTGTAAATTCAGATATATCTTTTAAGCATTCATATAAGCTATGATGTCTTAAAAAAACAACAACAAACCAACAACAAACATACTTGTATAATAGTTTAGTATATTTATTTCCAAGTTGTGATCAAAAGATGATTTTCAGATGGGGAATAAGGATAGTTGCCTCAGAATTATAAAACTTTCAATATGAGCATCTATCGATAGCAATACATTGTATTTTTAAAGTAAATGAGAAAATGCAATATTATAATTATATCTACAATGACAATTGACATGTGTATCAACAGATTATTTTTGCAAATAAGGACTAATTTTCACCTCAAGAACTAATTCAAGACTTGATATTGTGTTCCTAGAGATTGGCTGGTTGTTTCTGTGTGTAACACTACATATATGTTCCTTTGATGATCCTATGACTGGTAAGGCAACTGCTACAAAATAGGTTTGGTAACCAGGTGGATTAGCTGTGAAAGTATAAAGAAACAAGGAAGTAATGACTAATTGGGCCAATGTCATTGAATTGTATATAGCACAATACATGTATATCATTAATATTTGGGATTTTGGTTTGGTTACCGAGCTGGACAGACATGGGTTAGCGAGCTTTCGTTCCTTTTATGATTTCAAGTTTGTTTTGTTGTTAAACAACATCAAGATACCAGTTAGTGGATTACCGACGATACTGGAATGTCTCATCAACAGCATTTTAGAGGAATCTCATCTCTCCTCATTCAAAGTGGTTGGAAATCAAGAGCGCACTACCCTCATCCTTTGTTTTTATGGTACGGCTACGGTTGACATGAGTGTGTTGGCGAGTCATCATTCAACTCCTGTCAGCTTCAGATGGAAGTCGCCGAACCAAATAAGATGAGACCAACTTAGAAAACAACATCAAACAAAAGTAACAACGGAGACAGCAAGAACATCTACAAACACAGACGTTATTAAAAACAAAGAACCCATAAGTGCTGACATTCAACGAACAAACAACAATAAGGAGTCAACCCAGAGTAACGACAGTGCTATCCATTCATTCAGCTTTTCAACCACTACATCGCCCCTTGATGACACATCTATCGTCGAAAACACAATCAGTGAATCAAACGACATAGACGACACGGAGACAGAAACGAAACACAGTAATAACATAGATCTACACATTTCTGACACATCAATCACATTAGACAGCGAGGAAAACTTAAATATGTGAGGAAAACTCAAACATGGAAAATCAGCATGATGGTAACAGTCATCATGTAAGTCTCGCTGACATGATCAAGCAACTGGACTGTGATAAAACAAGCACTCAGATCTTAAAAATAAAAGAAAGATACAAGAATGCATATTACACAGCCAGATGGCAGCAATAACTTGATAAAACTTGTGTTAGACAAATTTTATGTGACACATGTTATCCTTGCAGAAACTGATGATCTCAGTATTGAGTATTGCGTTGCCTATCAAAGGATAACAAACGTCATCGTCAAAAAAAGCAATGACAACAGCCCTTATGCGAAAATGTGATGACGACATCTGAGTAATTGATTTGGCGACATGATCTTGATTATGAAGGATTGCGGCTACGGAGAACACATGTAGAATATTCTGACATTACTATTCCATCTTAAATGTTTGATCTTTTAAACTTTGAATCTATGATAAGCACGATAGTGACAAAACACATTCTGGAGCCCATGACTTGTATATATATGCATACATTTTCAAGTTAACCTTCTCTTGTCTTTTTTAATTCTAGGATAATTATCTGCTATGGTTTCATTGTTAATTCCTAATGAATGCCAATTTCTGTTTGCCCTTCAGTTGTGAATATATTCATTCAAAGCAAATTGACTTTGATAGAAAGATCAGTTGAAGTGTTTGAAGAATTATTGTATTCAATTTCACCATGAATATTTAAATAGTTGCAACAATGTCTACTTATAATGTGTTGATGATATGTGTTGAATAAAATGTGAAAAAAACCCACCAAAAATAATTATTAAATTTGTGTAAATAATTATAAAAAATCATAAATTTTTCTTAGTACTTGTTTTTTAATGAAAGGAATTTGGCAAAGAACTCTCATTCATTGCAAACGCATAATATAAAGCTGTTATTTTTTATCTTTCTATGTTTTTAACAAAGCAAAACAATTCTATTTGGATAACCTGTGGTGAGAGAAACTGTGGAACAAACTGCCAGCTTAACAAGAGTAACTCAGTGTACTTAAGTTAAACTGGAATACATAGTATTTCAATTTTTCAATTCGAATCAAAATTTGGAGAACTTAATAAATGTAATAGTATGCTTGCTAATAGCTATCTTTGGCTATACTCTATACAATGTATGTTATTAATTAAGGAAGAGTAATGAAATAACCATTAAATGTTTCTTGTTTCTTGTCTATTCTCAACAGATTCTTCAACTTTGGATCAGCATAATAATAATATCTGATATGACAAGTAACAATGCTCATTAAAAAAAGTGTGAATATCAGCTTTTGGGGTAACACGAGAATGCACCAATTCAATGCTGGGTGATTATCATAAGCAAATATTAGTTTAATTTGTTGGCTTCTTTGACATAAAACCTGTCTACCATGGGTGGTGATTTCAGGGTTCGGATCTGACTACTATTACTATCATCTGGTGGAGTGGAGCTGTGTCATTTTACTGTAAACTCAGAATTTTGCAATAGAAGGAATGAACTGTTCCTTCAGTTTTAGAAATAATAAATGACATTACCTTTTGCAATTAAAATAGTTTTAAAAGTATGAAAGAATATAACTCTTGCTGTATGGCAGCTTTTGACCACATATTAAGTAGTTTACCTTTTTTTTTTTTTTTATAATTGTCACAATACCCGCCATGGGTTCCCTACTCCTAAAAATGCGATGTCCCGTTTGACCCAGAAATGAGTGTAACTAAAAACAGTGGCCTGGTGGTGTTTAAATCGTATGCCAAATAGTGTTAACTATCAAAGTATTTTTATTGAGTATTAATGTATCTATTCTATCTTAGTACTTTTATTCAGGGCGAGACCCACCTGATACTCCCCTCTTTGTTTTTAAGCAAGTTGTTGCATTAACAAGGGGGAAACCCCTTGAACCCTTCCCCCCTGTTATTTTCACTGGCTTTTCAGTAATCAACCCCCCCCTCACCCAATATTTTCACTTCATACCAATTTTTTAAATTTGGCAAAAATTGGAGAGGTATTCCTATTTGGCCAACCATTTCTGGGTCAAACGGGACATCATACCGTAAGGAGTGCACCCAATCTAAGAAAGAGATAGTAATTTCTTTTTTTACAGATTGCTTAATTTTAGTCTTTGAATGTGAGGAAAACTATTAATTTCTACCTTCAATTATTTTTCAACAGTGTAATAGATAGTTATAGTGCGGATACTTACTTGCTATAATATTGCATTCGATGGGCGAATTCAAAGTGTCCCTGTCATAGGCCACAATATCAACCGTACCATTATCTGGAGCACTTGGCACAGGCACAAATGTTAATGTTGACCCCTGAAGAAGAAGCAGAAAGTATTTTCATAAAACCGTTTTCTAGAAGATTTCAACATTCATAAATGTGACACTGTTTTTATTTTATGAGTTTTCAATATAAATATATGAGATTGCTTTTCAATATTCTAAAATT
>JAXRKP010000147.1:27500-47500 GCA_037039925.1 Doris montereyensis | reverse complement strand
TTCCTCTGTGTGTAAAGTAACGAAAGGAACTTTTTTTGTGAAGCTCTTCCAGAGCTGATACCTGGTCTGCAAAGTTGGCTTTCGGGATGACCTGGCCTTGTGTTCGAGCCTTGATATTGTAAATCTGGCGTCTATTAGATGGGCCTTCTAAGACGTCTTCATTTGAATTATAAATGTCTGCTGCCTTTTTTACTTTAACTTCTTCCTTTATTTTATCAATCATCTGGGGTTTTGTTCTCACATATGTATGATGTTTTAATTCTGGGCAACAGCCCTTGAATTCATGAACAGCAAGTGCTGGAACGTTTTCGATGTGCAGGAAAGAGACCCTCTTTTCATATCCTGCCCCACTTTTATGCTTGGCATAGTACCTGCTGAGGACAAGGACATCTTCAGCTTGCGGTAGAGGATTCAGTGGTATCTGGACATACTTTTTCTTTTGTCTTAGCTGAACACAATATTTGCTTTGTCGATAGGTAACTGACCGCAGTTTTCCATTTGCTTGTACAAAATAGCTCATGCTGGTGCTATTACTCTCCCACTATCCTCTGTCGTCCCAGAATTGGGATCTATTTCTTGGGCTCTTCTGTCCTTGTTGTTTTCGTTTTGGACAACAAAGTAAACATCGTCTTTTCTACCTCTTGGAACTTAACTGACAGTATCAATGACAGAAGTAGGCCTATGTTGCAAAATTTGTAGAACCTTTTCGGTTTCTAAAAATCTGCCATGAGGAAGGGATTTTCCACCAGGTAAGATGGTAGGTGCAGTAGACACAAAATCCTCATCCTTATCATCAGCACCAGCATTATCAGCATTATCACTAACATTAGCAACAGCAGCCGTATCATCATCATCATCATCATTACTGTGATGTATTCAGATTACATAATTAGGAAATTAAGACAAAGTCAGACTTTGAATGTGTGGTTGAAGAGGAAACAGGAAGTGACCTATTTATTTGTTCTGGCAGTGTATATGAACATTCGCATTACTTCATACAATTATTCATTCACTTAATTATCTTCATGAGATATACCACAATATCCCCCTTCTTTTGTAAAAAAAATAAATCATCATAGTAATGGACATTTTCTTTTTTTGTTTTTTTGTTGTTTTTTTGTTACAACGTCATAAATTCAAAAACATGGAGTCTTGTGATCCAGAGAGTGAATTGAATGATCAAGTGTTATTTGTGTTTCTATCTATGACGCATGGAAGTTCAATTTTCATATTTCAGATAGTTCCCACTCAGTCCATGTAATGCGTACGATTCTAAAGTAAGATTGCTGTAAGAGCATTAATGAAATTAGTGTCTACAGTTCACCTAGTGTGTGTGAAAATGTGACAGTGACCGCTGCACAGCCCAATAATCAAATATGCCTATTCAGTGTATTTGGTGGGCAATCGAACAACGCGGCCACTACGAGTAGTATATGTGGTGCTTTGTTGCTCCCAGTTTGTCGATAAGAGCGAAGGCAAGTGAGATGACTGCCTTTTTAGGTGGTGAGCATGAGAGCTCGACTGGTGGTCTTGGAGTATCTTCACCAAGCAGGCCACCTTCAGTAGTTTCTGAACGTTGAAATGATTCATTGGAGCAGCAGAAATTCTTGTTGCTACAGTATCAAAAACCGGTGATTTGTTCATAGGAACTCTGGTGTGTACAATCTGATCCACATGACGACGTCAGTATACTCCGGGGCTGATTTCTACCTGGTAGGTGAGTGGTCCTGTTGGTGAATGTATGGTGGCATGTTGCCAGAGATGATCTTTGCGATAGTCTCGCACTAAGACGGAGCCGCCTACTTTGAAGGTGCGGAGATTAGCCTGCAATTTGTTGTTGACCTGAGTTTGTTGGTTATGATGAACTATAGAGGTCACATCTGGATGAATCATATCTAAGTGTGATCGTAGGGTACGACCAAACATTAAGCAGGCAGGGCTTTCATTCGTTGTTGAGTGCGGGGCATTCCTGTAGGCGAGAAGAAACCTAGCCAGTTTCATTTGGATAGTGCCCGTATCACCCTTCGAAGACTTAAACGCATTTTTGAAAGACTGAACTGCTCTTTCTGCAAGGCCATTTGTAGCGGGATTGTATGGCGAGCTGAAAATGTGCCTTGTTCCATTATTCTTTGTAAATTGCTTGAATTCATTTGACGTAATTGGGCTCCGTTGTCGCTGACTAGTTGTTGAGGCAGTCCAAATCTTGCAAACATGTTGCTTAGAATGTTGATAGTGGACAAGGAAGTTGATATTTGTGCTGGAATAACTTCCATCCACTCAGAGTGTGCATCGACGACAACAAGAAACATTGATCCCATAAAGGGTCCAGCATAATCAACATGAATGCGCTGCCATGGTTTGTCTGGCCAGTGCCAGGGATGAAGAGGAGATGATGGTGGGTTAGGCTGAGCATTTGCGCATCCAGAACAACCTTTGGTTTGGTTTTCAATGTCCTTATTTAAGGATGGCCACCAAAAATATTTCCTCGCTAAATTTTTCATTTTCACGACACCGAGATGACCCATGTGTAGTGTGGTCAAAATATTCTTGTGGAGTTTATTGGGAGGAATGACTCGATACCCCCAAAGGAGGCAATTCTGGTGTACAGAAAGCTCATGTCTTTTGCTTGCAAATTGGCGCAGCTCTAGAGATACCTCATTTGGCCAGATATCTCTTTGAACGTAATGAATAATCTTTGATATCAATATATCATTGCACGATTCTCGGCTAACTGTGTTGACATTGACTGGAAGGGCGTTGATGATTTCTGTGAAGAATATGTCATTTGCCTTGTCTAGTTCTTCGGAGATGACTGTTGTAGGTAGGGGTAGTCTTTACAGTCCATCGGCATTCGCGTTTGCTTTTGAAGAGCGGTATTGAATATCATAGTCAAAACCTGCCAAAAGATTACGCACCGTTGTTGTCGTGCAGCTGACATTGGTGGAATTCCTTTTGCAGGGTTGAAAATATATTTGAGAGGCTGATGATCAGTAATGAGCGGAAGCGTTTACAACATAAATAATTCAAGAATTTCTTCACAGCCCAAACAATTGACAGTGCCTCTTTGTCCAGTTGAGAATAATTCTGTTCCGCCTTGTTAAGTGTTCAGAGGCATATGCAATCAGTCGCTCTTCCCCATTGGCTATGTGTGACAGAACAGCTCTGATTCCATATGGTGATGCATCTGTGGCGAGTGTCATAGGAAGATGTGGATCATATCTTATAAAGACTTCATCCGATATGATCAATTCTGTGATTCTGTCAAAGGAATCTTGACAGTCGTTAGACCATGAATAGCATTTGGCATCTTGTAACAGATTGTACAGAGGTTTAGCCACTGACGCAATGTTGTTGAGCCATTTATGGTAGTAGTTTACAAGTCCAAGGAATGATCTGAGTTGAGACTTGTTCTGAGGTATAGGGGCGTCTTTAACCCAATGCTTCTCACAGGAAATTAGGTCAGTTTATACTGAACTACCAAGCCAAGGGACGTAACTCTAACAGAAAACTGACCTTACTTGACAAAAAAATCATTTTGTCAGAACTATTCAACCAAACCAAATTTTAAAAAACATTTTCAAATGTAAAAATAAATTCCCTTTCATTCCATATATGACATGTATGCTTATGACAATTACAACATTGAAAAAAAAAATAATAAAGACAATGAACTAACAAAAATATACCGTTTTGATGACTTCAACGTATTAATCCAATGGAAATATTAAATAAATTAAATAAAGTTATGGAATCTTGCAAAGCAAGTTCCTTCGCACAAATGTACATTGGAGGTTGTACACCCATAAACAGTTTCTGGGGTTCTGTTGCTGCCAGTTTTCTTCTTATCCACGGCACACTGGTAGCATCACTTTTTATGCTTGTCTTTCTGCGCAACGGTCCAGCTGACAGAGGGGGTTTCCGAGATGGAGCGAGGGACAGAATTCGAGCCAGCTCTTATGAGCATGTCGTCCACAACTTTCATTCGAAAGAGAAGATGACGTGAGAGGGGGGACCTCTTCTCTTGTCTCGGAACGCTTGTCTTCACGACGAGATATGAGTTGACCATGGCAGTCTGCACAAGAAACCAGAAGACATATCTCCACCACTTTCTAGAGGCCCGGCCCACCTGGTAGTATGACCGATACTGGTCAGCCAGGTCCACCCTCCCATGTTTTCATTGTACTTGGCGACAGACGTTGGTATGTCAACGTTGACACGTCCTGACGAGAAGAGCGGAGTACCGTTGTTTTTGTCGGATTGGAATTGGTTGCCAAGATATTGACTTCTCGCTTGTCATGCCAGCTAGTTGCCTCTCATCTTCATACGAGTTTCTCCTTTCTTCGTCTTGGAATTCTTGAACGGCCAGCCAATTCGGTTGCTGCGGATTGTTCCACAGCAATATGTGTTTTGCGTGAGAAGATCCTCCGCCAGTTTCACAGAACTAAAAAAGTTATCGTAAAAAAAAACATGGTACTGGTTCAGATAATCTAGGCCCACATTCATTACAACATGGTGCCCCAGTCCATCTCGAACACCATCTTGCTTACCAGTATAGACACTGAAGTTTAGAAGATATCCAGTCTTAGACTCTGCGGCACACCAAATTTTGATACCATATTTTGTCAGCTTGCTCGGTAAATACTGTTTCAATGGAGGCGCCCATTGAAGCCAACCATGGCCTCATCAATGCTGATAGCATAACTTGGTTTGTACAGTTCTTTGCATTTTGTGCGAACAATATCCAAAATGGGTCGCACCTTGTAAAGGTGGTCGTAGCTATCATTGCCGATGGAATCAGTAGCATGAAGGTATTGGTTAATTTTCATGTAACGGTTTTCCCCATTACATCTGCCACAGCACACACCCTGTATTTCTTATCAGATGACCAGTAGAGATTTACATCTGGTAAGGAATGAATTCCAAACATAATGTTTATATAAATATACTTCATAATGTCCTGTGAAGTGCAGGGTTGCCACAGTTGATCAATGCGGCCGGTCGATTCTTGACTCTGCCGAGCGTATACATTGGTTTGATCAGCAATCAGTTCGTAGAGGAATGGGGGGAAATACAGATCAAAAATATCTAAGGGACCTGTCATAGTGTCAAAGTCTATAACACTTCCAGCAAAAGAGGAAAAGTGTTCGACAGTTGCATCAGTCAAAGTATCTGACCACTCAGTGGGGGCTGATACTGATGGTGGACTGTCCGTTTCGTCATCCGATAATCCTAGATCTAAACTTTCAGCTAAATCTGGATCACCACTATCAAACTCAATATCGATGTCTGATTCATCACCTGAACCAGCATCGGTCTCTCCAGTTTCACCTAAAACACTTTCACAAACCAAAGAATTCAAGAATTCAAAAGCCATTTTCACAATTTCAAACAGGAACGAGTAGATTTGATAAATTTGAATGAACATAATCCGTATTTTTCAAAAATTCTTGGTTCGGCTTGTAATTATAGTTTTTAAAAGCCAAACGCCTATTTTTACTCTGAATAGTCCTCTACATCCGGTACTTTCAGTTATAGAGGGCCGAACTCATATTCCATCTATAAATGAGCTTCAAATCAAGTAACGTGTTCCCGTATCTCTTTTCTTCTGTCTTATGCAGACCATTGGCTGTGACCTTTATACCACAAAAAATTAACTCTGGTTGAAAGAACTTGCATTTCTTCAGGTTTGCTTTCAAGCCATAGTCTTGCAGTCTTTGGAGTACCTTTTCAATATTTGTTTGATGCTCTTCTTTTGAGTTTCCAGTGAATATCATGTCATCCTGATTACATTGGACTCCGGGGATACCTTGGAGAATAATATTGATTGTTTTCTGCCAGATTGCTGAAGAGGAGGTTACACCAAACGGTAGTCTGTTATAACAGTAAAGTTTTTTACTGGTGTTAATTGCTGTTATTTCCTTAGAATGATCATCAAGAGGAAGCTGTAAATATGCTTGACGAGATCTATCTTGGAAAAAGTTTTGTTTTGTTCCAAATTCGCTAGCATATCTTCCAATCGAGGTAAGGTGTAACATTCAACATTCAATGCTGGGTTTACCGTTATTTTAAAATCTCTGCAGATTCTGACATCTCCGTTACTTTTCAATACTGGAACAATCGGGTTGCCCATCCACTAGATTGAAGTTTTGATATTATTCCTTGTTTCTCCAGGAGGTCCAGTTCCTTCTCTACTTTGGCTTTCAAGGCATAAAGGATGGGTCTCGCCTTGCAGAATTTTGGATGTGTCCCATCCTTGATACTAAGTGTACCAAATAGTCCCTTGACCGTGCCTATTCCTTCAGAAAAGACGCCTGAGAACTTTGATATTAGACCTTTGATGTCTGTGTCACTTGTCTGGATTTGATGAATATTGTGCCAGTTGAGTTTGAACACAGATAGCCAATTCCTTCCAAATATTGGATTGCTTCCTTTTCTGAGGATGAGGAGTGGTAGTATTTCCTCTTGGCCATTCTTGTGTACATTTACCATGACTTGACCCATGGGTTGAATGATTTCATTTGTGAATGTACGCAGTCTCATGTTGGTCATGGACAGGTCTGGTTCTTTCTCGAAGGTCTTTCTGTAGTCTTCAATTGTCATGACTGATATTGCAGAACCTGTATCGAGTTTCATTTTTGTGTGGCAATGTTGTCAATTTCTAATTGGACCATTATCTTTGAAGTCTTATGTTGAATTTGGAACATCTTCAATGTAAAAGAGTCGGTTTGTTCTAGATCCAACTCATGAACATTTTTTGATACAGATCTAGGCTTAGATCGGTAACCCGAATTCCGTTTGAATTGCTCGTTTGCTTGAGTGGATCTGCATACGGACTGTATGTGTCCTTTCTTGTGGCACTTCTTGCAACTTGCTTCTCTCCAGAAACATTCTGTCCTCCTGTGGTTATTTTTACCACAGGATTGGCATGGTGGGTGGTATGTCTGTTTTGGCTCTTCTTGCGGTGCTGTCATTATCTTATGAACAGCTGAACCACCGTGAATTTCAGCTGCGTCTCTGTGTGCCGTTTCCATGGCAAGAGCCAATGATGTAGCATTCTCTAATGTCAATTTGTGTTCTTGTAGGAGACGTTCTTGTGTTGCTTCGTCCTTAAGGCCGCACACACATCTGTCACGTAGAGATGTTTTCAAATTATCTCCCGGTTGCAATGTTCGCTGAATCGCTTTATTGCTGTAATGAATTCTGATATGCTTTCACTTTGCTCTTGATTACGCCTTTGAAACTTAAAGCGTTCAATGTTCAACTATCTCTAGCGGTGGTGGGCAGAAATGGTTCACGAGTAGACTGCAGAGGGTTTCGTAGGGCTTTGACGATGGCAGATCTGGTGCAGTCAGAGATCGCAGAGTGCTGTAGGCTTTAGCGCCTATTGATGACAACAGTGTAACCGTTTGCTTAGCAACTGGAATGTCATTCGCGATAGTATGTGCATCCAGACGTCCGTTATAGTTTGTAAAGGTCTCTATGCCTTCATTGTAAGTGTCGGGTCTCGGCATGTTACAAGATTCTATCTGTCTTCTAGATCAAGAAATTCTAATTAGGAATGAAAATACCTGTTTCTGTTATGAAAATAACAGTATGTATAGCTTTCCTGATGAACGATGATGTAGAATATTAACAATGAACTTGAAAAAATCCTCGTCGCCAGTGTGATGTATTCAGATTACATAATTAGGAAATTAAGACACAAGTCAGACTTTGAATGTGTGGTTGAAGAGGAAACAGGAAGTGACCTATTTATTTGTTCTGGCAGTGTATATAAACATTCGCATTACTTCTTACAATTATTCATTCACTTAATTATTTTCATGAGATATACCACAATTACTAACAGCAGCAGCAGCAGCAGCAGCAGCAGCCGGATCATCATCATTGTCACCATCATATATAAATGTTAAATCTAGAACAGGAGATTTCCGCTTGTCATGAAGGACAACAAAATGGTTGGGGATGAAAGCATTATTAGTCAGTGGAATGACTGAACATGTCCACATAAGGATGAGTGCAGGGTCTTTTCGTTCTGATACACCACGCCCACGAACAATCCTGGCAAGAGGTTCGCTAAGAAAGTAAGCACCTTTGGTCGGTGGACAGTACGAGTGAATTGACACACTTAATGCTGCACTGATGCCACTAAGGGCCATCATGCCGCAATAGCTGCACTTAGTTGAAACATCCTGTAAAATAGTGTCAAAACGGTCAAATACAAGACGGTTATCATTAAAATGGTCAACAAAGGCTTCGTGTTCATAATCATAATGGCTGTGGTTAAGAATGAGCTCTAATGTTGTAAGCAGGCGGATTAGCATGTAATATTCTTCAGTATTAAAAAGACCTGTAGTAGTCCTTGATATAATTATAATTATATTTATAAACACTCGCTTATTTTCTGTCACGCCTCCTGTCCTTATTAAACAATGAATTAAACTGAAATTTTCTTTGCAAATATTCAAAGGCTTGGAGTATGGTCCTTTATTAACATGTCCCCTTCTACTTGCTTATCGTATAATTAATTAATTAAATTTGCTTTGTTCCCGTTCTATCTCCAGTCATATTTTCTTTATTGACTGTGCGAAAGCCGTTGCGAATCGTACACAAACGGAGTGCGTGGTAGGATACATTTAAATTACATTCAGTTTGGATCTAGATCTAGATTCTAGATCTAAATCTACACTAGAATCTACATTTTGATTTAAATCAAATCTAATCTAGAGTCTAGATCCAGATGCGGATTTAAATATATTTTTTATGATGAGGATTCTAGATTTAAACTGAATGTGATATTGTTTTAGAGTTAATTTTATCTCAGTATCTGTAGTGTAGATCTGCTGATTTTAGACTCTGATCTTCTGAACACTGCACTCTATTTCTAAAAGAGACATAGATCTAGTGAATTATAGGAAGGAAAAGCAGAAACACCAATATTTACCATAGATTACTCAAAGCTCAACCAATCATTTATCAAGATCTACATTTCTTAAAACTTAATAGCTACCATTATAAAGAACAGCAGCAGCAGAACAAGATTAAACTTAAAGAAGGACGAAGAACAAGATGACGATGACAAAGAAGAAGATGCAGACGATAAAAAAGACTAAGATGCCGAAAAAGACGATACGGCTAAGAACCTGCCGCCGCCGAAAGAACCACCCACAAAGCCGGCAAAGAAGAAGTAGTAGACCACGAAGAAAAAGAAGAAAACAAAAAAGAAAAAGAACACCACGAAGAAGAAGAAGACGAAGAAGAAGACAAAGCAAAAGAAAATTTATAATAATATATCGTGCTTTGAAGAAAAAGAAGACGACGAAGAAGAAATAAAAAAGAAGACGAAAAATATATGTTATATATATACATATATATATATGTGTATATATTATATTTATATATATATATATACATTTATAGTTATATTTATATATATATATATATATATATATATATATATATATATATATATATATATATATATATATATATATATATATATATATAACTAGTACAGAACCCGCGATATATATATATATATATATATATACATTTTAAGGTGACCAGACAGCCTCTCGCGATCCTCTACGTCATACTTCGTACTTTTTTTTACTGAAATCGTTTGATATCTCTGGTACCGTATTTGCCATCCATTGTCTCCATCTCCGTAATACATGTGTTATTATATTGACTGTGGGTTACACTGTAGACCTTGATTTTGAGTTTGAGGATTGTGAAGGGCTTTTAAACTTCGCCTTGGCTAGTCCTGTCCTGTTTACAATATGCTAATGCACCTTTAATGCGTATCATAACTGCAAACTGCAGCCTTTCATTCACCTATCACATTTTGTTCAAGAAAAAAAAAGCAAAAAGAAAGGAGCGGTTTCTCAAATCAGGTGACTTAGTTCACCGTCTTCAAATCAATGGGTCGACGAGTTTGGAAGTGGCGTTTGCTCTCTTTACGATTGAGAATTTCGTTTCTTTACATTACTTACAAGCACAAAATAACGTCTGAATTGTCGCAACATTTATCTAGTTAAACACGTTTTGGAAAGAAGAAAAAAACGAAAGAAAAAAAGCAAACAATTTTCTGCAGGTCATTACGTCATGTGTATATCATTTACTTAATCTTTTAATAACCACAGTCACATGTGCCTTCCTTCGTATTTGATGTCGTCAGGCTCGTTCTTGCTCATGCCTTCGGTTACATTTCCACACCCACACACATACCACCTACCGCCTCTGCAGTTACATTCCCACACTAACAATAACACACATACCACTATATACATCTATTGATCAACCTATCTGTCTATTTATCTCTCTATTCTGTCATACACATGTGTTTCCTGTATGTATGTGTATACTTGTATTACTTATACGTAATATGTTAAGAAAGAGAGAGAGAGAGAGAGAGAGAGAGAGAGAGAGAGAGAGAGAGAGAGAGAGAGAGAGAGAGAGAGAGAGAGAGAGAGAGAGAGAGAGAGAGAGAGAGAGAGAGAGAGAGAGAGAGAAAGAGAGAGAGAGAGAGAGAGAGAGAGAGAGAGAGAGAGAGAGAGAGAGAGAGAGAGAGAGAGAGAGAGAGAGAGAGAGAGAGAGAGAGAGAGAGAGAGAGAGAGAGAGAGAGAGAGAGAGAGAGAGAGAGAGAGAGGGAGAGAGCGTTTGAGCAAAACCAGAGCCATAATTAATGTGGTGCGATTGTTGATCTTTATATTCCTGTGCTGGCATGAACTTTTGATACATGTATCAATATTATCTGCTCTATAATATAACTATAACAGAATGTTCTCATTCACATATGATCCAAATCTTTACTAAAGAGAAACATTTTTGTACGGGTTTCCAGGCTTAGTAATAGTATATAACATTATTAATATGTTGTGTGTCTCATCTACTCCTGTTTGATTGGACATGAATGCCCTATTCTAGGCAATCACTCGTGCGTATCAATTTTCGCAACGATTGTAAAATGGTCTCGATCTGTGCCAGGATGATTTTGTTATGGCGTAGTCCACAGTGCATTTCTTTGCGTGGGGCAGAAGATAATTGGAGTAATAAGAAAGTTTAAACTGATTGAATAGCCTAATAATTATATCGCTCATGATATGAGAGAAACAGTATTGCAATAAATCGGTAGAGGTGAGGTGAGAGAGAACAACGAAAGTGGCCGACAACCTATACAGGAAGACAGACTGGCAAGCAGACAAAATGATGATGCTAATAATACCTTCGCGATAGACTTTAAAAAAATCTTTGTGCACATCCTCCGTACAAAGTTGTCAATAAGAGGGCAAGGGTTGATAGTTCAATAAGCCTTTACACAGTAAGGTCTGAAGAAGTGGCACGAAAAAGTATAATCTTGAAGCAAGGTCTGAACATAATAATGAAAAAAAAAGGTTGAAATAAGGTCAAATGAACTGGTACGAAAATCAAATTGTTGAGGTAAGGTCGGAAGAAATGGTACGACAAATCGAATGTTTATTAAGTAAGGTCCAAAAAAAAAAGGCACGAAACGTAGAATGTTGGAGAAATGGTACACAAAGTAGAATACTGGAAAAATGATACGAAAAGTAGAATGTTGATGTTGAAGTAAGGTCTGACGAAATGGTATGATAGCAGAACGTTGAAATCAGGTCTGAAGACATTGTACGAAAAGTTGAACGTTGATGTAATATCTGGAGACATAATACGAAAAGTAGAATGTTGAATTAAGGGCTGAAGACATGGTACAAAAAGAAGAATGTTGAATTAAGGGCTGAAGACATAATACGAAAAGAAGAATGTTGAATTAAGGGCTGAAGACATAATACGAAAAGAAGAATGTTGAATTAAGGGCTGAAGACATAATACAAAAGTAGAATGTTGAATTAAGGGCTGAAGACATAATACGAAAAGTAGAATGTTGAATTAAGGGCTGAAGACATAATACGAAAAGTAGAATGTTGAATTAAGGGCTGAAGATATGGTACAAAAAGAAGAATGTTGAATTAAGGGCTGAAGACATAATACGAAAAGTAGAATGTTGAATTAAGGGCTGAAGATATAGTACAAAAGAAGAATGTTGAATTAAGGGCTGAAGACATAATACGAAAAGTAGAATGTTGAATTAAGGGCTGAAGACATAATACGAAAAGTAGAATATTGAATTAAGGGCTGAAGACATAATACGAAACGTAGAATGTTGAATTAAGGGTAGAAGACATAATACGAAACGTAGAATGTTGAATTAAGGCCTGGAGACATAATACGAAAAGTAGAATGTTGAATTAAGGCCTGGAGACATAATACGAAAAGTAGAATGTTGAATTAAGAGCTGAAGACATAATACGAAAAGTAGAATGTTGAATTAAGAGCTGAAGACATGGTACAAAAAGAAGAATGTTGAATTAAGGGCTGAAGACATAATACGAAAATTAGAATGTTGAATTAAGGGCAGAAGACATGGTACGAAAAGTAGAATGTTGAATAAAGGCCTGGAGACAATACGAAAAGTAGAATATTGAATTAAGGGCTGAAGACATGGTACGAAAAGCAGAATGTTGAATAAAGGCCTGGAGACAATACGAAAAAGTAGAATATTGAATTAAGGGCTGAAGACATGGTACGAAAAGTAGAATGTTGAATAAAGGCCTGAGACAATACGAAAAGTAGAATATTGAATTAAGGGCTGAAGACATAATACGAAAAGTAGAATGTTGAATTAAGGGATGAAGACATGGTACGAAAAGCAGAATGTTGAATTAAGGGCTGAAGACATGGTACGAAAAATAGAATATTGAATTAAGGGCTGAAGACATGGTACGAAAAGTAGAATATTGAATTAAGGGCTGAAGACATAATACGAAAAATAGAATATTGAATTAAGGGCTGAAGACATAATACGAAAAGCAGAATGTTGAATTAAGGGCTGAAGACATTGTACGAAAAATAGAATATTGAATTAATGTTTGAAGACATGGTACGAAAAATAGAATATTGAATTAATGTTTGAAGACATGATACGAGAAGAAGAACGTTGAAGTAATATCTGAAGAAATTATTATACGAAAGTAGAATTTTGAAGTAAGGTTGAAGAGTCATTCTTCCAAAATAGAATGTTGAAGTAATGTCTGAAGACTTGGTGTGGAAAGTAAAACATTGAAGTAATGTTAGAAGAAATGGTATGAAAGTAGAATGTTGTTGTAAGGTCTGAAGACATGGTACGAACAATAGAATGTTAAAGTAACATCTGAAGACATGATGCGGAAAATAGATGTAGTGATCTACTGTTTAAAGACATGGTACGAAAAGTAGAACGTTGGAGTAATGTCTCAAGACTTGGTACGAAATTTAGAATGTTGAAATAAGGTCTGAAGACATGGTACGAAAAGTAAAATATTGAAGTAATGTTTGAAGACATGGTACGAAAAAGTAAAATATTGAAGTAATGTTTGAAGACATGGTACGAAAAAAAAAATATTGAAGTAATGTTTGAAGACATGGTACGAAAAAGTAAAATATTGAAGTAATGTTTGAAGACATGGTACGAAAAAGTAAAATATTGAAGTAATGTTTGAAGACATGGTACGAAAAAGTAAAATATTGAAGTAATGTTTGAAGACATGGTACGAAAAGTAAAATATTGAAGTAATGTTTGAAGACATGGTACGAAAAGTAAAATATTGAAGTAATGTTTGAAGACATGGTACGAAAAGTAAAATATTGAAGTAATGTTTGAAGACATGGTACGAAAAAGTAAAATATTGAAGTAATGTTTGAAGACATGGTAACTAAGTAAAATATTGAAGTAATGTTTGAAGACATGGTACGAAAAGTAAAATATTGAAGTAATGTTTGAAGACATGGTACGAAAAGTAAAATATTGAAGTAATGTTTGAAGACATGGTACGAAAAGTAAAATATTGAAGTAATGTTTGAAGACATGGTACGAAAAGTAAAATATTGAAGTAATGTTTGAAGACATGGTACGAAAAGAAGAACGTTGAAGTAATGTCTGAATAAATTATATGAAAGTATAACTTTGAAGTAAGATCTGAAGACATGGTACGAAAGCAGAATGTTGAATTAAACCGCTGAAGACGGTGTGGAAAGCAGAGTGGTGAGTGGGTCTAAAGACATGGTACCGGTATGAACAGTAGAATATTGAAGTAAAATTTGAAGAAATGGTATGAAAGTAGAATTTAAAGTAACATCTGATGACATGGTGCGAAAGTAAAATGTTGAAGTAACATCTGATGACATGGTACGAAAAGTAGAATGTTGAATTAATGTCTGATGACATGGTGCAAAAATTAGAATGTTGAAGTACGGTTTGAAGACATGGTACCAGTACGAAAAGTAGAACATTGAAATAGTGTTTTAAGACATGTACGAACAATAGAACGTTGAAGCAATGTCTGAATACATGGTACGAAAAGTAGAACATTGACATAGTGTTTTTAGACATGGTACGAAAAGTAAAATGTTGAGTTAATGTCTGAATACATGGTACGAAAAGTAGAATGTTGAATTAATGTCTGAAAACATGGTACGAAAGTAAAATGTTGAATTAATGTCTGAAAACATGGTACGAAAAGTAAAATATTGAATTAATGTTGTTGAAAATGTCTGAATTAATGTCTGAAAATATGGTACGAAAAAGTAGAATGTTGAATTAATGTCTGAAAATAATGGTACGAAAAGTAAAATATTGAATTAATGTCTGAAAATATGGTACGAAAAGTAAAATATTGAATTAATGTCTGAAAATATGGTACGAAAAGTAAAATATTGAATTAATGTCTGAAAATATGGTACGAAAAGTAGAATGTTGAATTAATGTCTGAATATATGGTACGAAAAGTAAAATGTTGAATTAATGTCTGAATACATGGTACGAAAAGTAGAATGTTGAATTAATGTCTGAATATATGGTACGAAAAGTAGAATGTTGAATTAATGTCTGAATACATAGTACGAAAAGTAGAATGTTGAATTAATGTCTGAAAACATGGTACGAAAAGTAGAACATTGAAATAGTGTTTTAAGACATGGTACGAAAAGTAGAATGTTGAATTAATGTCTGAATACATGGTACGAAAAGTAGAATGTTGAATTAATGTCTGAAAACATGGTAGGAAAAGTAAAATGTTGAATTAATGTCTGAAGGCATGGTACGAAAAGTAGAATGTTGAATTAATGTGTGAAAACATGGTACGAAAAGTAAAGTTTTGAATTAATGTCTAAAGACATGGATTGGCACGAATAGTAGAATGTTGAAGTAATGTCTGAACATATGTTACGAAAAGTAGAATGTTGACATAAGGTATGAACCCAGGCAACCTAAGACAAGGCCGTGAAACCCAGATAAGGGATGTCTGAGATAGAGGCAATGCGCCGGCCGACGATTTGTGAATGGGAGTTTCATCTGTAAGTCTACCTACCTTGCACAATGATTTAAATCTCGCATAGATCAAGATTCCAGGCAGTGGACAGGTAAGCACCTGTACGGGGAGTAGATGATCCCGCCCTCCACGAGTCTCCTGCTGCCTTGCAGACGGGTCTTGGTTGATCAAAAAGGCTAAGGGAGTTAACCCTGAAAGAAAATAACAACATGCTACCTTGCAGGCTGGTCTTGAATGACTAAAGGCTAAGGGAGTTAACCCTGACAGAAAATAACAAGGCCTGGTAGGGGACCTCAAGGTGGCAGCCCCACCATCTACCTAGGGTACAGTTGGCTAATCCCCTGCTTATCCAAAACCAAACAGATTCAGAGAAATAAATATAATACAACTGGCTTGATCTTTCGAAGACGAACTTGGAAACGAATACGGACTGTGATTTTTGGAACATGGAACGTTAGGGCAATAAATGGGGAAAGTTAGAATTAGTTGAAGAAATGGAAAAATTCAAAGTAGATATTTTAGCCATTACATAAACAAAGAAAAAGACAAGGAATAGAAAATGTAGAACCGAATCATATTTTAATCTTCTCAGGAGTAGATGTCAAAGATAGAGCTAGAGCAGGAGTAGGCATCCTGGTGCATAAAAGGCATGAAAAGCTACTAGAAAGTTGGAAATTTATAAGCCCACGGCTATTAGAGGTAAATATTAAACTAAAAGGACGAGAAATTAAATTATTAATAGCTTATGGACCAAACAAAGACGCAACTAAAGAAGAAAAAATACCTTCGAAAACGATTAACAAATAGCTGCAGAGAATCTTAAACGGAAACAGGAACTAATGCTTTTAGGAGATTTAATCGCTAGAGTAGGCAACAATGTAGAAACGCCAGGAGGAATAATAGGTAAAGAAGGAGAGACAACAACTTCCTAAAGAATAACATGAAAATAGCCAACACCTTTTTTCCTCATGAAGATATCAAGAAATATAAAAGAGTAAAAGAAGACAGGTGTGAAAAGTCCATGATAGACTACATAATAGTTAGCAGCTCCCTTTTTGACAGCACATTGGATGCAAGAGTAAAAAGAGGAGCAGAAATATTTAGTGATCATCATTTAGTGATTGCCAAAATGAGATTACTGACTGAAGAAAACAAACAGAAAAAGAAAGAGAAGAAAGCTACTAAACTTAAAATAGAAAAACTAAATAAACCAGTAAATAAACAGGTATACCAATCTAGGATAAAAAGATTTATCAGTGAAGAGAGATGGATCTGAATGATAGCACAATAGTAGAAAAGTGGCAGATGTATAAAGAAACACTCCTCGGTTGTATGGAAGAGGTCTGTGGTATGAAACAAATTAAAGGAGATAGGAAAAGAACAGCATGGTGGAATGAGAATGTCAAGACTAAGATCAAAGAAAAAAGGAAGCCTGGAAGAAATACTTGCAAACAAAGAGACCAGAGGATTGGATAGATTACGTGAATAAAAGAACTATCGCCAAAGAGGAAGTTAGGAAAGCAAAACATGATCAATGGAAGAGGTTGGACAAAGACTTTAAGAAAGCTATCAAGAAATCAAAAGCTGTTCTGGGAGGCAATGAAGAGCATGAGAAAGACCAAAGCATACGCAATCCGACAAATTAAGAATGCCAAAGGAGACATAATGAAAGAAGACAACACATCATGGAAACACTGAGAAAGCATTTTCACCAATTACATAATCCCTCCAGAACGTATGAAACAAGGAGTAAAGATCAATTAGTAAGAGTAGCAAGTAATCCAGAGGAGACAGCTGAAGATGTAGATATATCAATGGAAGAAATCCAAGCAGCTGCATGTATAAGAAAAGTGAAATTAGGAAAAGCCTCAAGGAACAGATCAATATGCCAACAAGCATGGAAGTCCAAAGAGGTGCCAGACGACTGGAAAAAGGGAACAGTAGTACCAATACATAAGAAAGGATCAACTATGGAATGCTAAAACTATAGAGGGATATCACTACTTAGCGTTCCAGGAAAAATATCTATGCCAGGATACTGGAAATGAGACTAAGGAAAAAGAGTAGAGGATCAGATTGAAAAGCATCAGAGACCAGGAAGAAGTGTACAACATCACGTATTTACAATTAAACAAATAAAAGAAAAACTCATTGAGAGAAACATTGACTTGCACCTGTGCTTTATTGACTTAGAAAAGGCATTTGACACTGTGAGGAGGGACGAACTATGGTATTCCTTAAAAGAACACAATGTAGAGCAAAATTAAATAGAAGCCATTAAACGTTTTTACAATAAACCAACAGATGCAGTGAGAGTAGCTGGAAACATATCTGCAGAATTTGATGTAGATATAGGAGTAAGACTGGGTTTTGCCTTAGCCTCTTTTGTTTATCACATTTATGGATTCAGTCGCAAACGCATCCTCAAAAATGAAGAAAAAATGAATGTAGATATGTGGAAGCTCAAACCAGTAAATGTATCAATGCTTTCATTTGCCGATGATTTAGTCCTGTTTGGAAAACCAAAAAGTGACCTTCAGTCGACTAGCAACATTATAAACATTGAACTAAATAAAAAGAGGAATGAGACTGAGAGTAAAATGCAAAGAAAACCAAAACAATGCTAGTAACTAGGAAGCTAAAACACAAAATCTTAAATGGGGCAGGAGAATTTACAACAAGTTCAAAGCTACAATTACCTAGGAGTAATGATTGACTCAGAGGGAAAACTAAGATAAGAAATCAGCCAGAGAATTAAAAAGGCAATTGCAATATATAACCATCTAGGAAAGGCATTTGTAGGTACGCGAGAATTGTCAACAAAAACCAAAATGGCAGTATACAATACAATCTATTGTCCTACTCTCCTCTATGACAGCGAAACCTGGACCTTGGACAGTAGAAAATGAATGTAGGTATGTGGAAGTTCAAACCAGTAAATGTATCAATGCTTTCATTTGCCGATGATTTAGTTCTGTTTGGAAAACAGAGAGAGAGAGAGAGAGAGAGAGAGAGAGAGAGAGAGAGAGAGAGAGAGAGAGAGAGAGAGACAGAGAGAGAGAGAGAGGCAGACAGACAGACAGACAGACAGACAGAGACAGACAGACAGACAGACAGACAGAGACAGACAGACAGAGACAGAGAGACAGAGACAGAGACAGAGACAGAGAGACAGAGACAGAGAGACAGACAGACAGACAGACAGACTTAAATTCAAGATTAGCTTCCAAGAGACAGACAGACAGAGAAATTCAGAGTCTTTAAAAAGTTTCTTAAGTTTCAGATTTTATCACACATATTGAGAGAGAGAGACACCAGAGAGAGATAAAAGAGATTTTCTAGAGACAGTAAAAGAGGACAATATTATTGTGTTTTTAGAGAGAAAGAGAATATTGATAGAGAGAGGAATCTTACACCAGAGATCTTTTTCAACAGAGAATGAAGGGAATAGAGAGAGAGAGAGAGAGAGAGATACTGGTGAGTGACGAGAGAGAGAGAGGAGAGAGATGTAGAGTAGTGAGAGGAACAGAGAGAGAGAGAATACATACAGACAGACACAGAGATACAGACAGATAAAGAGCAATTATATTAAGATCTAGATTTCATTAATAAAAATGAGTTTTAATCAAATTTGATAGCAAAAAATGTGTAACTTAAATTCAAGATTATGCTTCCAAGAACAGGAATAATAGTATTTCACATACTCTGATGATGTAGATCTAGATCTAATTCAATTAACTGTCTTTAAAAGTTTCTTAAGTTTCATTATGATTTTATCACACATATTGTCCTCCTTTACTGTGCCCTGACCTAGAAAATCATTCATTTCAATATTTAACGAACGAACTTCTGTTGTAGCTTTCACACCACAGAAGCTCGTTCGTTAAATATTGATAAAGGAATGATTTTCTAGATCAGGGCACAGTAAAGGAGGACAATGTGTGTGTTTTGTTTTTTTGTGAACACATGATATAAGAATACATCTATCAAGAATATTGATAGTGGCACAATTGGCACAGGAATCTTGCCACCAGCCTTTCGATCTTTTTCAACATCTTCAGGTCAATGAAGGGAATATATGCCCATATGTTCAGTCAAATCAGCTATATTTATTTTCTGATCCTTTTGGAAATGTATGTGATACTGGTGAGTGACGGGTGAGGATGAAAACGTCGGAAAGGTTGCAGGACAAACGATCATGTGTAGAAGATGTAGTAGTAGTGAGTGGAACACTGCATGATGTGATGGCTCACCGAGCTCAGGACAAATTCGAATACATCCAATTCCAAGACAAATAGTTGGCGGTTGGTGACATTTTTAATGATTTATTTATTCGTAAAAAAAGTATTCCCTCAATCGGAGGTACATCTAGTGGACGTAGAAACTAATAATGAATAATAATAATAATAATACAACGGTCTCTAATTCATCTCTGGCCCATCCCGCCTCATAACTCCCGTGAATTCTTGGTGGGCGTCTATCCCAAATAATGATTCTTCCTCCTTTTCTCCACGCCACGCCTCTCTTTTTCAGATCGCCCTGGCGACCTCTTTCAAATTTTTATAGGCATCTGCGCGGACGTCTCAAGAAAATGCTTCTACGTCACGCGCTGGCCAA
>JAXRKP010000147.1:0-20000 GCA_037039925.1 Doris montereyensis | reverse complement strand
TTGGGAATAATTTTTCTCTGCTGGGTTAAGTGACCTACTTGCATATGCAATTGGCCTGTCCCCTATTTCGTCAATGTGAGATAAAATTGCACCCAGCCCATTTGGTGAGGCGTCACAAGTTAGTACAAGTTTCTTCTTTGGGTTATAGTGAATAAGCAAAGTTTCTGATGATAACATGTTTTTAGCTGTGTTAAAAGCCGTCTCTTGCTCCTCACCCCATTTCCATGGTACATCCTTTTTTAATAGTTTGTACAATGGAGATAAGGTGTTTGAAAGATCTCCAATGAACTTTGAATAATAGTTAATCATTCCCAGAATAGCTTTAAGTTGCTGTGCATTTTCTGGTGCTGCAGCTTCTTTAATGGTTTTAGTTTTCTCATACTGAGGTTTCAATCCTGCTTTGCTTAGTCTATAACCCAAAAAATTATATCATTCAACATGAATTGACATTTTTCTTTGTTGACTTTAAGACCTTTTTCACTGACCAACTTCAAAACTGTTTCCAGTGTTTGAAGATGCTCGGTGTCATCTTTACCAGTAACATACAGGTTATCAAAATATACACATACATTTGGCATGTTTTGGAACATACTGTCCATTACATTCTGAAATATACCCGGACTAGAGCTAATACCGAAACAAAGTCTTTCATACTGATACAGTCCCTTATGTGTGTTTATGGTTGTATATTTTCTGGAATCAGGGTTCAGTTTCAATTGCGTATACGCATGCGAAAAATCAAGTTCACTGAATTTTTCACCTTTCGACAATTTTTGCGCTATATCTTCAATGTTCGGAATTGGATATCTGTTCTGTTCTATTTCTCTATTCACAGTTATCTTATAATCTCCACAGATTTTCACGGTACCGTCTTTCTTTTGCACTGGTACAATGGGACTAGCCCAGTCTGAGCTCTCTACTTTCTTAATGATCCCATTTTGCTCAAGTCTATCAAGCTCTTTTTTCCAATTTTCTCCCTCATAGCATATGGTGGTACTCTCGCTTTACAATATTTTGGGTTTGAGTCCTTCACACTGATGGTCACTGTTCTGTCATTGAGTTATCCATTCAAACCAAACACATCACTGTAGTTTTTGATGATCATTTCTAATCTTGATTGTGTAAATCCAGTACTATTACACACATTGTTGACATTCACCGAGAAAATATTTTTCCAATTTAACTGTATGTGTTTCAACCAGTTTCTCCCCAATAATGGAGGACCTTCCCCTTTGACAACTAACAAGGGTAATTTCATAAACTTCTGATTGTGTTGGACATGGACTAAACACTCTCCCATCACTTGTACGGAGTGACCAGTGTAGGTCTGTAATTTCTTCGAGGATGTTTGAAGTTCTATTTCATTTTTGAATATTTTTTGGAAATCAAGATTATTGATGACAGTGATTGCTGCTCCTGTATCAAGTTGGAATTCGACAATTTTATTTTCAATTTCAAGTTCAACATTGTAGGCGGAATTTGGCATTGACTGAATGGTAAAGAGGTTAAAACTTTCCGGATGTGAATCTTCTGTTGCGGAACCAGGGTGCTCTTCATCTTGTAGGTAATGATGACGCTGTCGAAAATTGTGATTAGCTTGCCCTTGTACTTTGGGTTTCAAGCATGCCTTTGAAATATGACCTTGACGGTTACAGTTGTAGCAAGTCGCATTTCTGAATTTGCAATGATTTGATGAATGGGGGCCATGACAGCGGTAGCATTTGTTGTTGGTTGCTTGTTGACGATGGGTAGGGTTACGATTAATGATAGTGGTAGGGTTACGATAATTGGTAGTGGTAGGGTTACGATAATTGGTAGGGTTTCGATGGTTGGGATAACGACGACTGGGAGTGGGAGTGTTGGGATGCGTGGGGTCTGTATTATTAGATTTTGGGTGAGCATGGGCCATATGACGATTGCCGTTTTGATATCTACCGATGGCATTGACAGATGTTGGTGCCAGAGAACGGGCTGCGTCTGTAGATTGTAAGTGTGTCGTAGCAATTTGGATGGCTTTATCTATGGTGATGTTGGGTTCCATAACCAATTTACGTTGCACTTCTGTGCTGTTTACACCGGTGACGAACTTTTCACACAACCTGTCGTTCAGTGTTTCTCCAAATTCACAGTGTTCGCTCATATGGCGTAGAGCAGCAACGTAGTCCGATACGGATTCGTGAGGCTGTCTTGTTCGTAGTTCCAATTTTGCTCTGCATAAGAACTTCGGTGGTGTTGGGGCATGGTGATTGCGTAAAATTTGACATAGCTCGTCAAACGATTTTGTGGCAGGACTCGCTGGTGATGTTAAATCCTTCAACAGCCTGAACTGTTGAGGGCCAATTATTGATAGCAAAATTGCTCTTTTTTTCTGGTTGTCCTCCACCCCGTTAGCTTCTAAGTAGAATTGCACTCTATTGAGGTAATCAACTATGCTTTCTGTTGCTTCATTAAATTCATTAATATGGCCAAATAACGCCATTGTAGCAAAATATAGTACTTCCTTTATAGCAAAAGATGCTCTGGTTGCTCTGTTAATGATTGTAGCTCAGATTCCTCGTCGCCATTGAGGTAGCTTATGGATTGAGATATTAAGGATCTTAGATGATTAGACAAGACCAGCCATTGTTGTTATGATTTGAACAGGAAGTTCCTTTATTTGTCAAAACAGGGACTATTACTCTTACAAGTAATAGTAAACATGATAAGGGAAACAATAACTATAATATCAAGGGTATCAATAATATAATGGATTGTGTCCCTTACATCACTTTATCAAGGTCTTCGTAAAGACCAATGGTTTATCTTATTCTGTCTTTGACTTCTTCATTGTTGATATTGTCTTTGTGAGAGATACAGAGCAGTCTTCTAAAGCACCTCATTTCTGTTCCTGTATTCTCTTCTCTATATCTGCAGTCAGTGTCCATGTTTCGCAGGCGTAAAGAAACACTGAGTGAACAAGGAGCGCATAAGTTTTAACTTTGAGCTAAGGGAGACTTTGTTGTCTTTCCAGACAGTTCCCGTCTTGACTAATGCGGATGTTGTCATTGCACTCCTTGCTAATACTTCAGGTTTTGATCCTTCGTCCGACAGTATTGCTCCCAGATATTTAAACTTGTGCACAGTTTCAAGCTTCTCTCCGTTGGCGATGATGTCAGTATGGATTCCAGCATCACTGTTGGTCATCAGTTTTGTCTTGCTTGTACTGATTTCCATGCCGTATGCTGCGGAAGATATATCTAGTCTTCTGACCAGATTATTCAATTTTTGCTCTGTGCCTGCGAGTCCGTCAATATCATCTGCGAAGCGCCGGTTTGTGAATGTTCTTCCACCAATGCTCACTGTTCCTTGGTGGTACTTAAAGGTCTTGAAATTCTTCAAAACCAGAGGGAATCTAGATCTAGATTCTAGATCTAGTAATCTAGCTGATTCTGTTGTCTCCACCTAAGAGGTTGATTTATCTGGAGGCATCAAAAAAGTCTTAGCCTGACTACTGTTTCTAAATAAGTGAAAATTTTGGGTGAAAGTTTGACGGTCATGACCGGCTATTGGTCATTGGCAGCCAGTGCCTTGCCACAGAAGTATCAAATTGCCAGCCTCTGCCTTCTCGGAAGGATTTCGATAATTGGACACACAGAAAGGGACATAACAGAAAAATAAAGTTGGGAAGGAGTTCTGTAGCCGTGTCCCAACCAAGGGACATAATAAAAATAAAGAGGGTGAGATCAAAAGTAAAGGCTTTGTTTTTGTAGGGGATACAGAAAGAAAGGTTTCACAAAATTATCCAAGCCCATTTTGTACAAAAAAATTTTATGTCACTTTTCCGTGTATTCTATACCAACTTAAAGTTTAACTCCTGATGATCTCAGAGATATTATATTATAAGTTTAAAAGTGAACAAATCCCTGTGAAGCAAACAAATGAGCTTTAAAACATCTTATTATTCCACCAAGGGACGTAACTGCGAAAATGCCTTGCCGCATGCCATTTACCCGTATCTGACGCAACGTATGAGTGTATGAGGTACCGGGTGGGCCATTTTCCTGGATTTCCCCAGTGTTTGTTTAGTATGCAATGTCCGGGGCATCTGAACGGAAGATTCCCCTGGCTGTTACCTAAATAAGTTGTGAAGTCTGTGTTTGTTTAGAGTCTAGAGGTGTGGTCAGTATAGGAGTTTCTTCTGTGTTTATTGGTGGAGTTATCACTTAATGTCGTTATCAGATTAAAAATGTTGATTACTTCTCAACAACGCAACCAATAGCCATATTGTTAACACAATAACTTTAGTTATATATACATGTTGATAAATATCAATTGATATAATTCCCAGAACAATGAAATTCTTGCAATTTGTAAACAGATATACATTTTTCAACTGGCAACATTTCCTTAAAACAAAAAGTGATAAATACGTATTCAAACTCCTAAAGGTGAATATCTAATCATTTTTCAATATGTAACATTGTAATAAGTCATTAAAAATGATCCACATACTTATGCGAGATAAGTCGATCATCGCCTTTCTCAACATCTTCTTCAATGATCAACTAATCTCACAACGAACAGTGAGCAACTGAGCTCCTCATTCACCGGATCTTAGTCTTTAGATTTCTTCCTCTGGGGCTTTTTGAAATCTCCCAAAGAACCTGTTACTGTTTGAGCTGAAACAAGAAATAGAACAGCTTGTAAAGGCAATGACACCTGACAAGTGCGCATACACATCGAAAACTTGGTAAAACAAGTGAAACTTTGCAAACAGCAGAAAGGGTGTCATTTCGAGCAATTTCTAAAAACCAATAGTAAGTGGACCATTTTAATCGACTTGTTACATATTATATATTGAAAAATATTTGAATATTCACGTTGATGGGTTATAAAATCATTTTCATCATTTTCAGATAGTTTCATCGAACACTTGTATCATGACTAGTCGCTGATGTACCTTTATTTACTAATTGCGTTACTTTCATTGTTCCGGGAATTATTTCATACAGAACTATATTCACCAAAATGTGTAAGATTGAAATAAGTTGTGTTCAATTTTTATGGCCATTGGCCACATTGTTGGGAAGTTATTAGCAATAAAATACGGGTTCTGTTTTTTATGAAATATACTGTATCCCCTGCGTTGCCCCAGTTAGCTTATTATTTTCTGAATTGAATTCTTGTTTAAAAAATCTATTCTGCACAAGTTTCATATCTGGCTGTTAAAAACAACAATTGAGAAGGAAAACCCAAAACTTGCTTTTGTGTTGAGGACCCCCCACCCCCAAATTGGTTGATAAATAAAGATGCTAGGTCAGTTCGTGCTTTTACTTGTTTGTATTCATATATTATATATATAGAGAGAGAGATTATGTTTATTCAGATCCTATAAATTTCATCATTTACATCCTTTTTTATCTTCAGGTAACAAAGATTCATTATAAATGCAGTTCAAGCAGCAGTTCAAGGAGAGTCAAATTGGAATTGTTATTTCCTTGATGTTCCAATGAGGGACAAAGAAGTTCAATTGAAAGCAAACAATTTCTTGCTAACTTTTATTATTCTTTGTATCGAAAATTGTGTTTATAGAGATTATATAAAATAAGACAAACATGCAAATGGGAATGATTCTAAAGAGCAAAGCAGTCTACTTGCAGGCTCATACTCATACTTTTCTGTATCAAAGAAATTCCTTGGTTGCTATGGCTTTTGCAAAATGGAGACATCGTCCTTCATGTCATATCATACTGTCCAATCTTTCATGTGTTCAGAGGACATCAAGAGATGTGTTTATGTGTGCTCAAGTATTAGGTAACAAATTTCACAATCTAGATACTTTTACACTATCTTCACAAACATTTCATAAAAGGAATTTTTCATCCTCAAGAACTCACCTAGGGACAGAGAATGGTACTGGTCCAACATCTCTTTTCTTTTCTGATTTTCCAACAATAAAGGCTGCAGAAAGTGCAATTCAGTTCATTCATAACCTAACAGGTAACATTATATTGAATTGTATCCTAAATTCTGGGTGTATTCAGATCAAAGTTGGCCTCGATAAGGAATGACAAGTGAAATAGTCGGAGGGTAGATCAAAGGCGGTGGCAATTACAATTACGATGTGTGAGTGGGTGAATGTTTTGTAATTAAAAATGTTTCATCTTAATTGGTACCACTTTAACAAAAAGAGACGGAGCCATTCTATGTTTCATTCACTTGCATCATGCAAAACAGCCAGATGTATCTATGGGAATTTTACAACGCTGTTTTAGCATTCCTACAAAAGAAGCAGCAGAAGACTAATCAATTGGTCATGGCTTTCTGGAAGCTCCCAACAATACTGGTCCATGTCACAAATGTGAAGCAATGGTGAAGGAGACCATCACCTTCCTAAACTAAATGACATCAAGACCGTCTACTGTAACTAACAAAGGACAAACTACAACCACCAATGCACTTTTCAGGACCAAAACATCTTAATGCAGCCAATGACTGTTCAAAAACTTGTAGAAACGCAGAGGGAAAATGTTTAGTACAGTGGAACCTCTCTAATTGGGAAGTCTCAGTGGATTGTTCAATCGTCTCGATTTGCCGGGTTTTCCAACATGCCAGGGACCTAGGGATTTTGGTTTCCCTTCAGCAGATTGAGGTACCTAAACCCTTCTGTGAGTGATAAAATACAAAATTAAAGAAAGAAGTTAGTTGATCAGTTAGTTGATCAAAACGAAGATTGCATTTATCAAAGATGTTTCACACTCACTTGTGACGATCTATCTTCCTTGGATGGTGTACAGATAAGACACATACTAAAAAAGGCATAGTGGGTCGTTAAATCTACTCTCGTGTCCACCCCTGATTGACAGATGAAGCGGGCAATAAAAGACTATATATGACAGTGCACAACTTTCTAAGCGCCGCCCGCTATCAACACTGTGTACTGTATTGTTAGGTGGACGAGCGAGGTCTGGCTCGGACGCCTGCTTTCACACCTTCTTAATGGATGTCTGGCTTATGGTCGGTGCAAATTGGCACTTGCGACATTGTGTACACATTATGCAATGTATAACACGTGTAGCACTAAAGCAGGTGTAATAATAGGTAGACTGTCAAGTAGAACAGAAAATCGCAATAGACCGTCATGTGGACTGGCTTCGTTAAGTCTGTACTCTGAGAAAATCAGCAAAATTAGACAAATTTTAATAGATTTATCTTTATTGATATTTCATAATATATCATCTTAGAAGAATTGTATTCTGTTATTCTTCAAACTTTTGGTTGACTTGTAAAAAAAATCATATATTTGATATATACTCATTAGCAATATTTTTATATAATCACTAACACTGCATAGTATTATAGTGTAAATGTTATTCTCTGCAACACTGTTTAAATAGAGCACATTTTACATAATAAAACTCTTACTTCGATTCTCTAGCGTTTAGATTTTTTTCATGAGAAAAATTGGCCCCGCCTAATTCTTCCATATATATCCAACAAGCATGACTGCACATTCGTTGCATGTAGAAAGACATAAAGAGGGTAGGGATATAGTTCTGACCCACCCTTTGAAGGGAAGTAATATTGAAAATAGTGAAAAGAATTACATGTAGGCCTAGATCTGTTACAATCCGTGATGCTTACCCCCTCTCCACCCCCACGATACCCCTCGCCCTCTAGCTAAATCTATCATCGCTGTTATTCATGATCCCCTCACTTCTTTCTATCTTTAGACAGCAGAGAAAAGAGTGATAAGGGGAAGGGGGGGGGAAGTGTGGATTTAGTTCCAACCTACATTTTGAAGGGCGGATACTGAAAACATTTAGATCTATCATTCACAATCCCGTACACTAATTTGTTGAAATACAAAAAAGGCCTGAAAAGTTGATTTTACACCTTGAAATTTTTACATCTCAATCTATAATCTAAATCTAAATCAAAATGTAGATCCTGATCTTTGTAATAGGTTTATCTAGTTTAGATTCCAGATCGCGACCTAGATCTAGATCTATTAATTTATAAATAAAATTCAGTTGACTTTGTTGATAAAACATGGTCGGTAAAATAAGTCAAGAACTGGTCAGAACAAGTGGCATAAATAGTATGTTATTGCCGAATAGTCATTAAAATGCAAGTTATATGGCTTTTGAAAATGGATTTATTATGTTATTATGGCATATTGATGCATATTGTAATAAGTTTTGTATCTCTTCTTAATTTTTCACGCTGGTTCCCCACTTTGAAACTCCACCCCCTAGATCTGCATAGCGTCGCTGTATTTCACTATCTGTGTATGGAGCATTGGGCTAGTTTCGAGAAAATTGAAAGAAAAAATCCTGCTCAGCCGATAACGTGTTTAACCCCATGGTTCTCACATATGTTGTGTATGATATGATGCTACATGAATACAAAGTGAAAAGTTACATAATTTTATTCATTAATACATTGTTTATGTGCCATACGCGTATTGCATCCCTAATCTTACATGCGCTATACGAGTATGGTCACTGGCAAGAGCAAGTGTGATGAACACGCGTTTAGCGCAGCAGAAGAAAGGCCGACTGGCGTGCTGATTTCAGTCACATGCGTATGTTGACAGCTGGAACGAATACGCATTTAGTGCAGCAGAATAGAGCTGACTGGCTTGTCACTGATAGTACTTTTACTAACTCTTCTAGCCAAGGTGCATATAGCACTTTGTATTACTGCTTACTTTTATTATTAAGTACATGTAGTAAAGATAATCCTTATCTTTTGAAACAATGTTATCCATTACACATGTTATAAGTTTGTGTACCCTCCAAAGTGAAACTGAATTTGAGTTATTAATGTTTTGTCATCTAATCATCCATATATTCAAAGGTGCCCATACATTTTAACTCATTCATTGCAGGTCTACCATGGTGGTCAACAATCATACTCACAGCTTTTCTCATGCGAATGATTTTACCCTTGCCTTTTACTGCATTTTCTATGCATAATGCAGTGCGGCTGAAAAAATTGGAACCTGAAATTAAAGAAATTGCTCTGCAACTGAAAGGTGAAGTTACTATGGCTGTGCATCAGTTTGGGTGGGATCAGCGCAAAGCAAAGGGAGAATACATTAAGAATGTGAGTAAGTATCTTGTTTACAGTTTCCTTCCTTCCTAAATCCTGAATAACAGATTTGCCAGTGTTTTCCATGAAGCTAATAATAGTTATAGTTCCTTTCAAGATTTGTTTCAAAGGTTCTCTCATTTTCTCCATATCCCAATATCACTATCTGTTCTATAGAAATTTATTCTGTAATCAAAATGTTCACTTGCCCTTTATGCCAATTGGAATTCACTTTGGTACTGTTTGATCCTTGCAAGTGACTTATTATATATAAACGGGCGCATGTATATTATGACCACAATGTTTCTACACAAACGTTTTAGTTTGTCATTGACCCTGATAATTTGACCTGGTTATGATGGCCCTACCACTCCGACATATATTGTTTGCCTACTGCCCTTAAATGACTGTTTTGCGTTTTCTTTATAAAAAATGTGTTTTATCATCCATGGAATTCATTCACACAAGAGTTATGAGTTTTTATACCACAATGAAGACAAAACCTTGTTGTTCACAATATACCTAGAAAGTTATATTTATAAAAATTGCATCTCCTCTAAGTTGTTATGATTTTGTTAAAAATAATTTAAGAACACCAACTTTTAATGACTGATTATAATATTTAAAAAAGTACACAAGAAAATCAGGTGCAATGTTTAAGAAATGTATTTCAAGCCATGCATGCATTTACTAACAAAATTTGATTACTGTCACTAGAAAGGTAAAAAGTTTGATATTTATATCTTCCATCATATGCACAGAAAAATAAATATGATGGTTATCTTTTTCACCAAGACTATTATGTAAAAATGGCAGCAATATTGACAAGTTCTGAGGCAGGCATTTAAGTGATCAAAATTGTGTTGGTTTGATATTGAAATGTGAATGAAATAAATATGAATTAAATACAGTCCACGCACGCATACAAGTAAGTATGATGATGGCATATTACAAATAAATGTTTAGATATTTACAAAAGATTCAATCATTTCTTTGAGGTTTGTATGGAGTAAATTAGTTTTATGGGCTCCTCTCTGTATTTGGGTTTTGCCTCTGGCCCTGTTTTTTAATTAGAATCTATTGCCAGATTTTGGTGAATATTTTCTGTTTCCTGCTCTTCCAAAAAACCTTACTTTTGTATCTGAGGTAAACAATGGTGGTCTAAAATGTACTGTTTTGGCATTATCTTGTTTGGAAATAGTCTTTTGTCTGATATGGACTTGTATGACAGTTGTACATGTATTTTGTATGTCAGTGAGCTCTTTTTGTTTGATTGCTTTTGTGTAAGCAATCTTGCTGTGCTATGAAGTAACTGTTTCATTGAGGAATTCAAATAAATTTTGGTCATGTTTACCTTGTAAATGACATCAGGATTGCGTGTGTATGCATTGATTATATAATTTCTTGAGTGAAGTGCTTGTATGCCTAGGGTCTGAGATATGTATGACAACAGTTACTTATAAAATGATCTAGTAAGGATGCTTATGATTATAGATTCATTGAAAATGTTGTCTTAGAGGGATGAAATTAAGCTCAAATTTATTGTGTGATTTTTTTGTGTCTTGGAATATAGCATTTCTTTGATGTTTTCCACCCCACCTTGGCCTTTATTAGACACATTCAATAATTGTTCACTGAGAACAATGCTGTAAACAAATTGTCACTTTTCCTGTCGTTTACTTGTTCCCAGTTAGCACCTTAGCTCTTAATCATCATCTTGGGTCTCTAATAGTTTTTTTTCTTGTTAAGAGACACTAAAGGTATATTATAAATATGGAGAGCATCATGTTGTTCTTAAGCTTAGCTGCAATTTTTTTGTTTTTTGTTTGACAAATTGCTCATACTGGAACCATAAACTAGCAAAATTTGTAAGATAGATAAGGCCACAACAGAGCAGTAACTCTATTTAAGCATAAGATACTACAGGCTTAGGAGTAATGGGTACTCCAAAGTGTCTCAAACTTGAGCAAATTATGGAGGTGTTGAGGCTCTTAATTTGTAGCTTTTTCATGTCTACTTTTGATAAAGCAGTCTTGAACTGTTCATTTGTTTGGGACGTAAGGACCCAGTAAGGAAAGGATTCTAGTCAGTGATTAGTTTGTGATATAAATGAGTACTTATAGATGCTAGTGTTGTATGTTGAATATCTTATAGCCATTTGGTTTTGGTGTCTCTGTGGTCTTTATTGTAGGTGAAGAGGTTGATTGGATGGCAATTTTCTTGTAAATTATTTTGTTGAGGAATTTGAGTCGGTTGTCTTTTCTTTGTTCTTCCAGGGGTCTCCAATTTAGGTGGTGCATCATGTTGCTGACACTGCTCCTCTGGTCATAATCGTTACAGGCAAATCCCATACGACACATCCGTATTTCAAGATGAGATGGTAAAGGAGACAGAAGCCTGTTGCTTGAAATTTGTTCAGCAGTTTTTAAGATTTCTTCTTATTATGTCAGGATGGAGTTTGCTCTGTTGATATCGTCAAAATTTGGATTCCTAAGTATTGATTATCTTTCACTTTTTCTAACGTGTGGTTGTTTGGTTGTTTAGGTAATAATGGTAGTGTGAGGGGATTTTATGATATAACCCTTAGTTCCGTTGAATTTCATACCCCATCGTCTACTCATTTTTGTGAGAATGTTAAGTCATTTTGGACTTCTTCGATGGTCTTCATTTGATGATATTGATCTTTATATTATACAGTCATCTGCAAACAGGTTTATTTGTAATGCGATGCTTTTTGGGATATTGTTTATATGATAGGGAAAAGGCAGCGGTCCAAGTACCATGCCCTGTGGCATACCTGAGTCGACTTTGTACTTGGGGGAGCCTCTACGTTGACTATTACCTTTTGTTCTCCATTCTGTCAAAAAGGACTTGATCCAGTAAAGGTCTCTTCGGATGCCATAATGTTCTAACTTGTGCAACAGCTTGTTGTGAGGTACTGTGTCAAAGGCTTTGCTAAAGTTCAAAATAACCATGTCTATCTGTTCTCCCTTGTCATATCTTTTCATGATGTCATCCATTGTTATTACTAGTTGGCTCTCTCACGAATGGCTAGGTCTGAATCCATGATGTAAGTAAGTAAATATGTTGTGTTTCTCTAAGTGGTTTTGTACATGATGACATATTATATGCTTTAGTGTTTTACAATATACTCTAGTGAGAGAGACTGGGCGGTAGTTACTTGGCTCCTGACGACTCCCCTTTTTATATATATACTGATGACATATTTGCACATCTCCAGTTTGATACTTTCCTGAAACAATGAAGCGTTTGTTGGTGCAAGTTCAGTTGCACTTTCTTTGAGTATTGTGTTAACTATGTTATTGATTCCTCTTTTGCATGCAATTGTATTTGAATTATTTCATCTTTCAAGTTCCATTGAAGCAAAATAAATTTTCGTGTTTCCATCACTAAGGCCTTTTCCAAAACTATAGTGGTTTGTTTACAAATTGGTCTCATTGAGTTAACTGCCTGCAGTGTTACTTTCACTGATGTTTTCCGTTAATCCGCCATAAGAATTTGTTGTGTCACCCCAGTCGTATTACGTCCATATTTTAGTATTCTCCAATGTATTCTTTGTTGTCTCACCCTAGGCTTAAAGCTTCTTTGATTGCAAGTGTGTGGGTGGGTGGTGGATGCTGCCAGTAGGTCCTACTTCTTTCCATTCACTTTCACGTATCTTTCATCTGGTCGTTTGCTCTTCATTTAACCTGAGATCACTGTATGTGGTGGATGGGTAGATTATAATGAAATAGGCTGTTTGCTAGTGTTCTTTAAGTAGATAACTTATTATGTTTGTGTTTAAATCCAGCTTTCTTGATATTAGTGTCAATGTGTAAAATGTTTTCCTTCAGCTCAAGGGCAAGTTGCACATTCATTACTTCTGTCTTTCCATCCATTTTCCCATACATTTTATCCGTTTGCTTGACCATGTTCCATTTTTGGATATCCTAACTCTATTGGTGTATTTTCTTTGCTGATGTTGTATAATAAAAGTGATTGTTCTTCAGATAGCGCGTTTTGTCGTACTTAAAATGAGTACCAACTTGATATACTTTTTACAAAATTTCCGGCTGTTATGGTACAGCCGATGTGTTGAAGGTTAGGTCGGTGCAATTTCTAAAAAATCGTATAAAATGAAAGAATCGATACTGAGCCTTTGTTATGGCATGAATGTCGAGGGAATGAACTGCTCCATCTAGTAGTGCATTTTAAGAGTTTTGTCTCATTTATGGTAAAACTGCCTTCTCAGGTTAGGCTACCAGATTGGGAATCATGAGGTCCCGAGTTCAATCCTAGCAAAGCCAGGTCCGACGTTGTGTTCCTTGGGAAAGACACTTAACACGCATTTTCTCCACCCTTCCCAGGTGCAAATGAGTACAAGCACTAGCTTGGGAGTAAAAACATGCGTCAGACTAGCGTCCTAGCCAAGAGGTGATTATTGTCACCAGTTCCACTTCACGCTATAGAAACCAGGATAAGCTCCAGCTCTATAGGCTTTAAGGGCCTTGAAGGAACTTTACTATTTCTGGTAACGAGATGGATGTTATATCTGTAGCTAAAATTATTGGTTGTATTTGTTAATCAGGTTTGGGCACGTTTAGAGAGCAGGATATCGGGCACTTTTATTAGAGGTTTACAATTTTCCTTTCTTGTAATGCAGCCTTTATTTAGATTCACTTTATGTGCATATACAGAGCATGCAAAAATGATTCTCTATGAATTACAGTGGGATTTACTTACAACAGGTGAAGATATTTGTTGTCTCCCTTAATTGATGAGTTCACCGATGTAACACTACACCAGTCTTGTGTGATAATAATAATAATGCAAAATGCAAAATTTATATAGCGCCCCTATCCATGATGGTCATGCTCAGTTCTGCTTTACAAAGACCAAGACATACATCATAAAATAGCTTACATATTTACGATTGCTATAAAATCATGTCATCTGCATACATGAAGAATGTTACAATTAAGATGAACAGTAACTAAAAGACGATATGTGCTAATTACAAGATGGCCCTATACACTGTGCACGTGCGCACGCACGCACACACGCACACACACACACACACACACACACACACGCGCGTTGCAGGTGCCAACCCCTCACATCCTATGATAGGTCTAAATGTCAGTTTTAAAAATCTCCGCATATAAAAGTATAATAATAGCTAATGAAGTCAAACTAAGAGATCTAAGAATAATTACATATACATTACAGTGTTAAATATACTATACAAAAATAAAAATACCAAACCCTTGACACAGAAAATGCCAATATGTTAAATATTATGTGAGTCGAAAGTGAAGTTGAACAACTCTGTTTTAGGCGAATGTTTAAAGAAAGGAAGGGTTGTACAATTTCTAGTTTTAACTGACAAAGAATTCTATATAGCTGGGGCCGAAAAGGTGAAAGAACATTCGAGAAATTATGTCTTAGGGACACTTCTTTTTAGTTGCAAAGATTGTGATGATCTATGCGGACAATTGGGGTGGTGAACTTTAAGGAGATATTTTAGATAGTCGGGGGCAGTGTTATGAATGCAGTTAAAAGTGAGACATGCTATCTTATATACGATTCTCCTCTCTACGGGAAGCCAATGTAGAGAGCACAAAAACGGGAGTGATGTGTTCAGACTTTTGGTCTTAGTTACAATTGTTGCTGCTTTATTTTGAAGTAATTGTAATCGATGGATAGAAGTCTGGCAACCCATAGAGAAGAGAATTACAGTAGTCAAGACGACTTGTTACAAGGGCATGGACAATTATTTACATGTTTCTTCATCTAATAGGTTTTGGATACGAGAGATGCTTTTAAGGGCATAATGGATTGTTTGACAAACTTTGGTAATGTGAACATGTATGTGTAAAAATTCATCAAAGAAGAAACCGAGATTTGGCTTGTACATCTAGTCGTATTGTTTAAGACTAGCTCATTTAATATAATGTTCTTTCCATTTTTTCTATATGTTATCAATTGTGTCTTGTCATTGTTGAATTTCAGTTTGTTTTCTGTCATCCAGGTCCTCAAGTCTAACACACAGTTGATGATGACTGTTTCTTTAGTTGTTGGGGATGTTCATGCTGAGTGGGGTGTAGAGTTGCCTGTCGTCAGCATAAAAATGATTATTAATGTTGTAAATGGGATGTCGTGTTAATTTATTTCTGGTTTTCTCAGCAGATCTCAATATCATCAAATGCAGAGGGATTTTTCTTCCTTTTTGCTTGTAACTACATCATTTTGTGGTTATTTTATCAGATGAAGAGACATGTCAAGAGTTTATACATCCGAGACAATTGCCATCCAATGAAGGACACTGCTACCTTCTGGATTCACATTCCTCTTTGGTTGAGTTTATCCTATGCTCTTCGAAATATGGCATCAAGGGGTGTTGATTCTTCTTTAGGTAAAGTATGCCTGTTGTTGTTGAGTAATTTGACTTTGCACACCATCATGCAACATCGACAATACCATGTTACTATTTATTAACATAAAAATAAATGATACATCCAGATTTGAAAATGTCACACTGTTTAAAAATTTAAACTATATACTTATATGTGGCACCTGGAATTGGCCATTTGAGGTCAAAATATCAAAATTTAGGTTCTGGCATTTCTTTCTGGTTCCACTTTTAGCTGTACTTGTAAACCATCCCCAAGTCTGAATTCCCTGCCTTTCTGTCAAAAAATAGCCTTTGAAGACAACTGTTCACCAGTTTCATGACAAATTATCATATTTTGCCTTATTTTGAGACCCCCATAAAGCTATAACCCCTTAAGTAAAAAGAGAATTGTCCTATACTATACCATTTCATTACACACCTTGTATCCCCTGTGCTGACACATTGAGAGTAAACAGCCAACAAAGTCCTTTTAGTATTATTTGCTAGAGTATAATTTGTATTCAGCACAACAAAGCCCACACTTCCATATGTGGGCAATGGTTACCCTGAAATGCTACAAACATAATAAATATAAAAAATACACTTATATAGCGCTCATCATCAACACTAGATCAACCTCTGAGCGCTTTACATCGACATGTCATAGTACAAACAACACTTAAAAAATGTCAATGAAATAAAATCTGATTTCAATACAAGAAAACTATAAAATTGTGTGGTGCAAACGGAAATGAAATAATTTAAATAAAATTACAAGAGGGGTAAAGTACAAAAATAATAATAATTACATGTATACAGCTTAAGCTATTTATTAACAATGCCTGTACAATAAATTTGATGGGTATGCATTCAAAAATAGGTGGTGTTTCAAAGAATTTTTGAAGGACTTGAGGGTTTCCTACGATTTGGTCTCCCGAGGCAGACTGTTCCAAACTTTTGGGGCAGAGAATCCACCATAGGATTTTTAGACACATCCTTGAAAAGCTCTAAAATTGTGTCCTTTGGAGGAGCGTAAATTTCTTATGGGGGTCTTTTTACGTAAAAGTCCAGTTAGGTACTTAGGTCCAGAATCATTGAGACATTTGTATGCCAATGTGGCAATTTTATATTCAATTCTTTGCTTCATGGGAAGCCAGTGGATGGATTGGATAAGTGATGAGACATGATCTGATTTTTTCTTTTGAAAACAATTTTGGCAGCGAAATTTTGAATTCTCTGTTGCTTTTTCAGCCTTTCAGAAGACCAATTCAGTAGTCAATTTGATAAAAAAACAACCCAATGATACTTTCTGAACAAATTAATTCTGCTCAATTCTAAATAAAGAGTTCTACATAATAAGTTAATATAGTTCGACATTAACAAATTTTTATCAAAGACTATGCCCAAATTTTTGGCGGTATCCTTTGAATAATTTCATTGCCATTTAGATTGATTATGACATTTTTTTCACTAACTCTTTTTTCGGATTGGTCTTTTCATGACCAGGCATTTTGTTTTGAATTCATTTAGTTGGAGTTTGTTTTTGGTCATCCAATCTTTTATGTCTGAGATGCAATTTTCAAGAACTACAATGTTATTGGAAAGGCCATTGATGTTTGTTTTGATATAAAGCTGAAAGTCGTCAGCATAGAGATGGTACATAATATCATATTTTTGAATTATTTGAATTACTTCTTGGGTGTATAAGGTAAACAGAATTGGACCTAACACGGAACCCTGTGGCACACCGAAATGGAGTTTAGTTAATTTAGAAATTTTGTCTTTTATCTTGACGCATTGTTTTCTATCCTTTAAATATGACTCAAACCAAGATAAAACAGTGCCAGACACTTCAAAAGATGATTTCAACCTGTTTACTAAAATATTGTGATTGATAGTATCGAAAGCAGCACTAAGATCGAAAATGCTTGAGATACAAACATTATTTTTGTCAAGACCGTTTACATGATCATTGAGAACTCGCACAAGTGCAATTTCAGTTGAATGTCCAGCTCAATACGCTGATTAAAAGACTTAGCGATTTTCTTGACAGAAAAGACAGGTTTTGACACCAGACGGTAGTTTTTAAAAACAGTCTTGGTCGAGACCTTGTTTCTTTAAGAGGGACTTATTATTGCTTCTTTAAACTGTTGAGGCACTCTACCTGTAGTCAGCGAATCATTTATTATGGAAGGGATCAGAGCGAAAAGTTCAGGAAGACATTCCTTTTGAAGGGATGTAGGCAATATGTCTAGGTCGCATGACTTTGATGGTGAATGTGAGATTATGTTTTCTATCTCTTTATCGGTAACTGGATTTTAAAAATCCATTTTTTGCTGGCATTGAGCATTAATTTCTGCTCAAATCAGTATGCTGTTTCGATTCTCGTGCTACTGCATCTAAATTTTGACGAATGTTAGTTATTTTCGATTTTTAAAAATGACAAAAATTTGTCAGGAAGCTCACTATCAGATACGTTTGTTGGCAGTGCACGTTCTTTTTTTGTCCTAGCAATTGATTTGTGGTATGAAACAACTCCTTGCAATATTTTACATTTGTCAATTTTAAATTGTAAAATTTTTCTTTTTGCATCTTCATATATAATTTTCAGTTTTTTTCTGTGGTAATTGTTGTAAATATCTCTGTGGACTGCAAGCTCCGTATTCCTCCATTTTCATTCAGCAGCACGCTTAGCGTGTTTGATTTCTTTGATGTCCGTGTTGAACCGGGGTAATGCCGCATTTTCTGTTTTGGTGATGCTTTTCACTGGCGATGTTTATCTAGTGTTGCTTTGCAGATGCGATTGAAATCGTCCAGGTTGTTGGACTCACGGATACGATCAAACTGTTTTCAAATATCAGTGCGGAAGAAGGCTCGGTTGATCCATTTGAGGTTTCTTGAATTGACTTTTATCTTAGGTTTTGGCAGTTTTGTAGTGTTGATGTTCCACGATAAAAGATGACGATTGTCGGTGACTGTGATTGAAAAATCCACTTAACAGTTGACCCAATCAACGGTGTTGCCTGATTTATGCGCTACTTGCTATACGAGTTGTTCGAGGCTACAGTCGCTGCGGCATGCCTTCAGTTCTTTGATGAAAGGTGTAGTGTCAGAATTGTGAGCAAAATTGAAATCGCCCAGACGTAAAGTTCTGTGTGAATGCTCCGTTTGTGAATTGATGATGTTGTCTATGAGACAAAGAGAGAGAAACAGAGAGAGAGACACATAGAGAAAGGGAGAGATAGAGAGAGAGAAGAGAGGAGAGAGAGAGAGAGAGAGAGAGAGAGAGAGAGGAGAGAGAGAGAGAGAGAGAGAGGTGAGTGTTACAGTGTGTAATGTATACATTTATATCACGTTCTGCTTGATTTGACTTGAAAAAATTAATAAAGACGACGGCGACGAAGAAGAAGATTAAAACAAGTAAAAATGAAAAAAGAAAACAAAGAAAAAAATATTAGCAATAATATTTTAATTTTTTTATAATTTTGAAAGTATTAAAAGGTAGGATAATATAATCATGGTTTGGAGAAGAAGATGGAAGGAAAAAAAGAATACGAAAATTATGTGTGGTCGTCCCCGCAAAAAATTGCGGGTTCTCTACCAGTATAACATATATACTTGTATATGATAGTTCCTTCAAAGCCGTTTAGGCCCCATAGAGTTTATCCCGCTTTCCATAACTTGAAGCGGAACAGATAATAATAATCATCTCCTGGTTCAGGACGCGCTAGTCCGACGCACATATATATATATGTTTTAGTCACAAAATTTCCAAACGGGACTAGTAAAGATTATCTTAACTTACCTTAACTTATGGCCCAATAATATATATATATATATATATATATATATATATACATATATATATATATATATATATATATATATATATATATATATATATATATATATATATATATATATATATATATATATTATCTCCTCCTTATACTTATCATATTTTACATACATCGATTCTAGGAAGAAGAGGGTAGACAATTGTTTTCATTTTTTCACACATATTTGTTTTTCAGACAAAAAATATATATTATAAAACACACTTATTTTTTAAGGATTAATTCTGACCTCATCAAGACTTTGTATAACTTACTTCTGTACCAGAACATCACGAAGACTGCAAAACACTATGCCAAGAGGGCACTGCATGGTTTTGGCAGATCTCACTCAAACAGATACAACATGGATCCTGCCCGTGATGTTAGGGAACTATAACTCTGTGTAATTTTGAGGTATGGTCTGTCTCCTTCTCTCATCTCTAATTTTTTTATGTTCGCTTGATTTTGTTTGTTTCTGTTATAACTCTTTGTTTAAACTTTGTTCCTGCTATAATTCGATTTTTGGACTTTGCTTAATCTATTATTTTCTTTGGAATCATGGTATACCACTTAACCATTCTGCCTACCTGAAATGATCTTTCTCCAGTCTACCCTGTCCTGACATTTTCCGAATCAGGCTGAAGTATCTTGGACAAGTTGTTGAGTCTATTCTATTCCTTTCTTTCTATTTTTCA